>JAQBSW010001734.1:72500-123439 GCA_029291075.1 Eudiplozoon nipponicum | reverse complement strand
CTCCTTAATTCTTGAATGACAAGGTTCTTTGCGAAACTGGATTAATTTAAATTACCTGGTCTATGTTTTGATTAATACAGCTTTTATTGTTTCCGTAGTTTTCTTTCTTTAAAATATTTCTGCTGCCTCTATCGGTAGCCTTCTTCAGTTCGTCCATTCTCACAAGTTTGAAATTGGCTTCATTTATTAAAATTGTGGGGATGCACTAACTAAAGTAGGCTACCGATAAAGACAGCCGAAATACTTTAAAGAAAAAAACTGCTGGAACAATAAAAGCTGCGTTAGTCAAAACGCAGATCAGGCAATGCTCCTTAATTGACCAAATTTAAATAATTATTAGTTATTTACTATTCTTTCTTGATGCTCGGATTTAGTTTTCAACACTCTGTGGAGTCTTTAGATGCTTCAATCTTTCGTGACTGTAAGGTAATTATCTAGTGTTAAGATCGGGAAGATAACATTTCATTCTAGTCTCAGTGGTGCAGCACTCCAATCGCCTAAATACTCGTTCTTTTTTTCTTAGTTTCGATAGATTAGATCATAACGGGATTTTTACATTTAAATTTGTTTTATCAGTATGATATCATAGGCCTATTCGTAGTTCGTATTACACCGTAAATGTGAGGTCGGTATACTTGTCTGTTCTTCTTGTTCTACTTTGTTCAAAACTGTTTATGATGATATGTGGTTTTGTTCTGCCCTATAGTATCTAAGCTAAATTCTACATTGTTTTAAAGTTTACCTGATTATTAGTCTTACATTTCTGCTAGTGTTCTCATTTTTTTAGCTCGTGTATGTGTAAACCTGATCTTCTATTTTATTTCATGCTCAAATAGCTATAATAACGTTTACTGGGATTCTAATTTAATGTAACAATTAGTAAATCTTAACGCCAGTTAATTGCTCACTCGAGTGCATGCCCCTATTTTCATTGTATTCAAATTAAATTTTTTTAAATTTGCAATTGTGATAATTAATCTGTTGCCAAATATGTATTCATATTTTTTATTTATGCTATAATTTGTTGTTTGCTTTAATTGATTCTTTGGTGACTTTATTTATTGCATATTTAAAAGGTTGCAGAATCATTATTTTAATTATAATGTTAACTTCCGTTTTACGATTTTCCCTGTGGTTTAACAGCGCAGAGTAGTGATATAGGTTCTACTAATCACATCGATAACGAAAAAGGACCAGCGTGCAGAACAATTGTCACAACTCTGCAAAAGAGTAGCTCCGGCTTATGCGGTAGTGTAAACGATTTATCGCCCGCCTTAAGCTCCACATCATCAGTCAATGGTAATAGTATTATTAAAAATACTGGTGGTCAGCAATTAATTCAGTGTACTGGTTACCCTCAGCTCAATATGCCTGGAGACGCAAAGTTGCCATCTGCCAATATTGCTGTTGGTAATAGCTATAATTGTGTCGACCAGCTGCCGTGTCCAATGGAGTTTTCGAATACTGATAAAGAACAGCCAATGGCGTCGATTTGTAACCAAAGTATAGTTTGATATTAACGATTAATTTACATTTAAATAATTCAGTTATATTTATGTTTGGCTTTATTGACTCATTGACCAAAAGTTTAGGTGATTAACTTTAGTGTACGGCGTATGGCCCGTAGCCATAGAAATTCCGGCTTGACGACCGGCGGGCTCAAGCTAGTCGACCCGGGATTGGTAGCATGAACCTTGCCGGGCCATAAAGGGACAGCCATCATCCCGTTTCATGTGAAGCCTCGAGTTTGGTCTAACTGCACTGTAACTTTTTGTTAAATGTGTAGTGACGAAATGAGAGCAAGCGTTCCAGACGTGAAGGACAAGTTTCGGCTGCTGAAGGAAACTCTGGCCACTGGCATCTGGGCAGATAGTGCTCATCAGCCTTGGTTGGCAGACTATCTAGGAGAAGGAAAACTCAGAATAAAAACCATCACTAGGAATGGGCGACCTAGTGTTCTTTTACAGTCCACATATAACCATGACAAGTACAACTTTTTGTTTATGACGTGATACAGTGAAATCCACAAGGAAGCTGTATTGCTGATGTCGCCTTGCCCGAATACTAACTTGGCCGTAATGGTGTTGTGGAGAGGTTTAGTTTGCCTCATTTACTCATAGTAGCAAGGTATTCCTTCTCTCTTTACCCCCCTCTCTCGTAAATCTCAATAATAATTTGTCTAAATTCACTTATATACTTTTTTCCACTACTTATGGTTATATGGCAGTGAAACATTAGTCACTTGACTTTTGTGTGGCTGGACATGATGATGATGACCTGATGATTTCGTGGGCGTTGACCAACCATTTTCTTACTATATTGAATGAGGAGACCGTACCATCTAACTGGAATGAGTCGATCATCATTCTTATTTTCATAAAAGGCGTATTTCGTGTGATAATCATCGTGGCATAAGTTTGACTCCAGTCGTGTCTAGCTTATTTGCTTCCATTATCCTACATCGTCTTTGCGCTTCACATGAATCACTCTCTAGAAAAGAACAGGCAATTTATGGAGCAACACGAGTATTTCACTCTGCCTTAAAGGTCATGTTTACAATGCATCTGTCAGGTATTCGCGTCAGGTAATAGTCGCTGTTTGTTCCAACTTATACGCACAACAGGTCAGAGAAAGTTAAAAGTTAGCGAAAATATAAATGATAGTAACAACGAATTAATAACCGATAAAATAAGTCGTCTTGACAGGTGGGCTGAACACTTTAGAGATCAATTTTCTTGGCCACCCGCGTCAGTTCCGCTTCCCAAAAGCATGTCTGCATCAACAGTTTGTAATGTTAGTCCCGAAGAACCATCCGAGTTAGAAGTACGCGATGCAATCCTATCTCTTAATTTCAGGAGCGTTGACCAAAGTTTTTCATACTATATGGAATGAGGAAACCGTACCACTTGACTGGAATGAGTCGACCATCATTCCCATCTTCAAAAAAGGCAATCGTAATTCGTGCGATAACCATCGTGGTATAAGTTTGACTCCGGTCGTATCAAGGTTATTTGCTTCGATTATCCTACGTCGTCTTAGCGCTTCACGTGAATCACAAACAAGAGAAGAACAGGCCGGATTCCGCGCAGGACGAGGTTGTATAGATAATATTTTTACGTTAAGGCAAGTTCTCGAACAGAGACATTTATATCACCGTCCCACAATAGTCGTCTTTCTAGACTTCAAAGGTGCATTTGATTCGGTGGATCGCAATGTTTTATTCCATATCTTGTCGAAAAGCGGTGTGCCCACTAAATTTGTTAATATTATACGAGCTCTCTACACAAATACTTCTGGTCGCGTTAAGGTTTACAACGAATTAACGCATAACTTTACAACCAGCAGTGGTGTTCGTCAAGGTTGTCCACTTTCCCCATTTTTGTTTAATTTTGTAATCGATGCTATTATGAACAACACTCTCTCACACATTCAGGACGCTGGAGTTGAAGTTCTCCCGGGAGATAAACTAGTCGATCTTGACTATGCGGACGATATCGTACTATTATTCGACAATCAGCATGCTGCCCAGACCACCTTAAATAGATTAGCAAACGTTGTTCCGTCTTTCGGTATGAAATTCGCACCCTCTAAATGTAAGATACTGTTACAGGATCACCCACCACTCACTCCAACGTTGCGACTGCAGAATGAAGATCTTGACATAGTCGACAGGTTTACATATCTTGGGAGCTCTATCAATAACGTAGGCAATATTTCCGACGAGGTGAGGATACGGATCGCGAAAGCTAGAGTAGCTTTCTCGAACCTTCGTCATTTATGGAGAAACACGAATATTTCACTTTGCCTTAAAGGTCGTGTTTACAATGCATCTGTACGCGCAGTCTTACTATCTTAGAGTTTATGATCTGAGACGCTTACAGGCATTCGATCATCGTTGTTTGAGAAGTATAGCACATGTTGGTTACCAACAACGAATAACTAACGTTGACATCCGTAGACGTATTTTTTGGATCTGACAATAAGTGCTCGTCTTTAGAAAAGCAAATAAGGCTCCATCAACTTCGTTGGCTCGGTCACGTTTTGCGTATGCCCTCATTCCGATTGCCCAATAGAGCTCTGTTCTCTCATCCAGCAACAAATTGGCGTAAGAAACAAGGTGGGCAGATTTTGACATGGCAGAAACAATTAAAGTCACTTACATCCAAATTGGGTAGTATAGGATCCACTCGTCTGCCGGGATGGGGTCCTCGTGCACATCACAGTTCTTGGTTAGAAACCCTTTGCGATATGGCAGCGAATCGAGCTCAGTGGCGATCTTGTTGCAGATGTATAGTAGAATCATCTTCGTAACTTTCTTTTCTTAGTAGGGCAAAGTTAGTTGCGAGGTTCGGTTTGTTTATGACGTGATACGGTGAAATCCGCAAGGAAGCTGTGTTGCTGATGTCGCCTTGCCCGAATGCTAACTTGGCCATAATGGTGTTGTGGAGAGGCTTAGTTTGCCTCATTTCTGTGAGTTATCCTGATAAATTTACTCATAGTAGCAAGGTTTTCCTTCTCTCTCTACCCCTCTCCCTCTCTCGTAAATCTCAATAATAATTTATCTAAATTCACTTATATACTTTTTTTTCACTCCTTATGGTTATATGGCAGTGAAACATTAGTCACTTGACTTTTGTGTGGCTGGAAATGATGATGATGAGTGTACGGCGTGCCTGCGTCATTACACCAACCTTTTTTTTTTACAGATTTTGTCAATGTAATCTTTGCTGAAGTCTACACAAATCTCCGTTACTTGAAGTCTGTTGACGCTTTTGTATCCTACATGCGTGCTGTTAGCCAAACGAAAATTCATTTTTTCTGTTTAGAAAATTGATACACCGTGAAATCAAGTGTAATGTCTCTGACGAAGATCATGTTGGTTGGCCCCCTTTTAATATTTTTAAGGTTTTCGTCTAATCGTGATATTCGTTGTAGCTCCGATTTAAAAGGGATATATAAGCTTTGTGACAGACGTCTATTGGGAGTTTTGAACTCAATATTTTGCGGTGTGTAAGCATTCAGGTTATCAATGCCGCGTTTTGCGTACGCGGGTAATAGCTGTACACGGGCAGTTACACAAAGATCCGATTTGTCACTATTTCCAATTTTGTTTTGTCTTTGATCGGGTTGACTCATTTTTACTTCAATTGGAAATGCGGTTCTATCACATCTTTGTTTACTGGCGACGTTTCAGTGCCTACTTTCCAGCACCATCATCAGGCAACACAACACTGATCACAATAGCAGATTTAAGCAAATGTGGTAACCTCGTTCCAAAACCATTCTATTTATATATATTTGACTCAACACTATTTTAATCATAGAATTTGTCTCAGTAACTAAACTCAATATATAACTTTTTTATAATTAGCAGACCAATCATTACCTCACCTATACCTCATCTCATCTCGTATGCAGAATATTTTAGGGGAGAGAGACAGTATCGAGCCTTTTGTTATTTGTTATAACTGTATTGCTACTATGTCACGGTAATCAAAATTTAAAAATGCTAAAACTAAAACCTTGACTATCATATACTGTATTTTATTTAAAGCCAGGAACTCTAATGTATACAATGGTGTGTGAGGTATTGCGCACATAGCAACAAATTAGTTCAAATATGGAGCAGCAAGCAACGTAGATGGATGGAGAGTGAATGTTATATCGACGCTTAGGTGAACGATTAAAGAGAGAAAGATAGAGATAGCCTGGACAACTAACGTTTTTCAAAAAAACTAATCGTAAGCACAATGCGAAGTTAATCAACTATTGGAAATAATTGCATAAGAATATTTGCTCATATGACTAAAATAATTCATTATATCTATATACATATATATCTAAATATAATATCGTAAAACCTTTATATATATATATATATATATATATATATATATATATATATATATATATATAAATAGAGAGAGAGAAAAAGGACCACTGATAATTATTAAATATGAATAATTTCTATTCTTATTATATATTTATTTATTACGTTAGTCACACCTTATATCATGCAAACGAATGAAATTGCCTATATTTCATTGACTAACCAATTGAGTATTTTAACGATTATAATCATATCGATCCACAGCGCTAAATCATGAGACGACTGTCGAAGTTTTCCATCGTAAGCACAGTGTTGTGTACCAATGTTTTATATATTTGTACCAAACCACTACCAGCTTGAACAATGTTGGTCCAAGATCGAAGATTGTGTTGGGTAGCTTCCTTTTAAGTATCTTGAAGGCTTTCGTTTAACTGTGATATCTGGGGATGCTGAACGTATTCGTTGGTTTTTCGATTTAAAATGGATTTATAAGCTTGTGACAGCTGTCTATTGCGAGTTACGCAAACGAATGGAATTGCCAATATATTTCATTGACCAACCAATTGAGTCTTTTAACAGTTCTTATCATGAGGCGACTGTCGAAGTCTTCCATCTTAAGCGCAGTGTTGTGAACCAATGTTTTATAGATTTGAACCAAGCCACTGCCAGCTGAACTTCACCTGGCATCGATCTAGATCAAAATTGTCTAAAACCAAAACTAAACCACCGAAATTCGATTGACTGGCTTCGTGAAATCTTATCAAACGATATCGATTTCTTCTGCAGAACTTCTATTCCGGCGTTTACTTATGCTAATCCAGTTAACTCGAACCACAATAAAGGTATGGTAACGAGCTCGAGGCTGTATTTTGTTAAGCTAAAAATTTTGAATTTTGTGTTACCTGTGTTTTACGAAATAGTCAAATAAAACATGGATTAAACTAGTAAAAGAACATGAGCTCAATTGCAGGTCCTTGTTGATTGTGCCTTATAAGTAGGCCGTTTCACATTGTAGTTCGCAAAAATTTAAGTCTTCATGTATGTATTAATATTTGTTTCAATATACCGCAAAATTAAAGGCTGCTTTGTTTTAACCGAACACAGGTTGCGCAGGCGGTGATAACAATTATTATAATTAAGGTTGCGATCTTGATATAAACACCTGACCCATTAATTACTTACATATGTCAGTATAAACTAAGAATTGTATAGTGTAGAAAAGGCAATTCATCCAGTAGACCGGTTTCGTCCTTATTGGGCACTCATCATGTATTGGCCAGAATTTGCCGCGAATAGGGCTCGAACCTGGGCACGTCTTCGGAATCTGGTGCTCTAAACACTGAGCGACCCTGCCGTACATTGCACTACACACAATTTTCAGTTATATACTAACTAATGTAACTTGGTTAGTATATTTTTCCTTTAGGTGGAGCTCTTATGGCATCCATTTGGTGTCTGTTCAGTAATGACAGATTTGGGATGGCTAGTTGGAACTTTGGGACTAAATGGATGCCATATGAGCTCCACCTAAAGGAAAAATAGACTAACCAAGTTACATTAATTATTATATAACTGAAAATTATGTGTAGTGTAGTGTGCGGCAGGGTGGCTCAGTGGTTAGAGCACCAGTCAAGTTCCGAGGTTGAGCACTTATCCGCGCAAATTCTGGCCAGTAGATGAGTTCCCAATAAGGACGAAACCGGTCTACTGGATGAATTGCCTTTTCTACACTATACAATTCTTAGTCTATACTGACATATGTAAGTAATTAATGGGTCAGGTGTTTATATCAAGACCGCAATATTGATTATAATAATTGTTATCACCACCCGCGCAACCAATGTTCGTTTAATTATATAAATGTTCATTTCATTACACTTCCCCATGTAATGTGGTGTCTGTTCAGTAATGACAGATTGGGCATGGTTAGTTGGAACTGGGTCTAAATGGATGCCATATGAGCTCCACCTAAAGGAAAAATTGACTAACCAAGTTACATTAGTTAGTATATAACTGAAAATTGTGTGTAGTGTAGTGTGCAGCAGTAGTGTGGCTCAGTGGATAGAGCACCAGATTCCGAAGCAGACGTGCCCAGGTTCGAGTCCTGTCCGCGGCAAATTCTGGCCAGTACATGATGTGTTCCCAATAAGAACGAAACCGGTCTACTGGATGAATTGCCTTTTCTACACCATACAATTCTTAGTTTATACTGAAATATGTAAGTTACTAATGTGTCAGGTGCTTTATCAAGATCGCAACCTTGATTATAAAAATTGTTATCTTATTTTTGTTTATATTCCATAATATGCTGTGTAATAGCTGACATCTGGACATCGTTTTTACCGATAATAAACCATTATTGATGTTCAATACTTTGATTTCTGTTGGTTTTGGTTCTTTAGTGTACCTATTAGGACAAATTTAGATCAAAATGCATCATTTTATCTGACTGATAATAGTCTTACTGTTATACATTACTGGTGAATTCAACTGTATGCCTGTTGCTTATTTCAACAGATTTTCTTACTTAGTATTCTGGCGTGACATGTATGAAACGCTTTATCGCTGAATACTCTTTAATGTTATAAGATAACGAACAGTAATTGTATTTTATGTTTTGTCTGGCAAATAACTTTATCAATGGTATATTCTTCGTCAAATTATTACCATACAGATGATGAGCTCATGAAGAACAGTCCCGTTTATACTGGCAATTCCCAATCCTCAACACTTCCAGGGGAGTACTCTAATTATAGTAGACTTTCGGCTACTGGAGCCACCACGAGAACTGGTGGCAACTTAGCAGCGTCGGACACAACTGGGTCTGGTAATGGTGCAGGTTCGGGTCGATCCTCTGGTAATGTTAGCGCTGGCGGAGGCTCTGGACAAGACGGCCAGTCTGCAAGTGTTGGAGGACAGCCACTTGGCAGAGGTGGTCCGTGGGGTAATGGCCCTGGTGGAGGCCCCCCGCCTCCACCGATGATGCCACCTGGCGGTTCTGGCTGTCATGTAAGTTTAAAATGCATGGTAATTCCTTTCTTAAAACATGTTCCTACTAAGCATAATTCTGTTTATTTCAATTTTTAAGTCTAATTATATGGACATATTACGTAGTTCTTCCTGTTCGTATAACAGGTAAATTTTTTTATCAACTCCAAGGTTACGCAGTTTCTATTAAAACTGCCAAAGATCATACCGTTAAACTTTAAGAAGTGGTGCAATCTTAAATCAATCAAATAATTGTCAACAATAAACCGGCCTCAATGCTTGGTAAATCCATTTTGAATCAGGTCGCAGTCTGGCTTAAGTCTATGTTCTAGTAAAGGTGTATCGAATATAAAACCAACTTTGAATTATTTTGAATTTCAAATACTTTATAATAAAATTTTTTAATTAGCAAAGTTTCTTTATCAAAAAATTAGTAAAATCCCATTCTTTTAACATATTTTTTTAATGATTACATATAATCTCAATGATAATGTAATAAATTAGATAAATATCAATCACATTTTATTAAAACAGTCGCGCAACATAACAGACCTATCGTCAGTCGTATGTTCTGGCATGTTTCTACATTCCATGGACATTAACGGAGCACGACGGCAAACGGACTAACGAAGTTCAAACCGCAATGTCTATATCAGATATGTTGCTCTTATACAAGTTAGTATTGCATACGTAGTACTTTGGCTGCTAATGTCGACTGCACAATTTAAATGCAATCTTAAAAATGACGTGTTTGCAGCCTTCGCCAATCATAAAATTTATACAATTAAACAAACATTAATTATGCGAATGACGAGGATAATTATTTAAATAAAGTTTGGGAACTTGAAATTAACACAAATCCATTTCGTTCATCCCGTTGAATGGATAATTGCTTTCTCCACACACGCCGTCAGTGGTTGTACTTTTCAGGTCAAAATTTCTGGCCTCAAAATTGTATGATATATTTGAACGTCGTAGTTATGCACAACGACATATCGGGTGCAATGGCCTTGTACGTTTCAAATCGATTCCTAAACGCATGTCCAGAAATTTTAATTGAATAAAAAACGATTATATTTCGTGATATGCAATTGGTCAAATTATGCGTGCCATCAACTTTAAACTACATTTACATTAAAGGTGTCTCGATGCGAAAACGGCTATTTTTTCTGGTTGCCAACATAATTAATGTGTTTCCAGCGAACGCGACACTCCTGTTTATCTATTGTTACATATTTTATTCAGAATAGCTTTGACAATTCCGTTTGTAATATTTGAATTAAAGAATAACTGGTTGCTTGCGTAGTGATTTCAGTTATTTAAATCAAGTTTTCGGGCTGGACAAACACACGTCCCATTATTTTTACACGGATTCACAACAGAGTAAATCTACTATCAGTCAGAATACTGACGCGTTTCGACCTTCTACAATCAACAACGCAGTACGTCGGCAAACTGACTACCGAGGATAAAACCGCAAAGCATATATATAAAAATCGAAATGAGATATGCATTTCTCGCGACAAATTACATCTTTCTGTAGTTGCATTTGATTAATTGAATGAAAACTAGTATGATTTTCAGTTTTACTTCTATTATTAGTTGGTATTTAATTGCGTTTTGAATTGTGAGTGTGTATATGTATTCTTCTGTGTGCGTTTCTAAGTGCGTGGTAGGAGTTATTTTTATTGTGTTAGAAAGTTATTATTGAGATCCGGTTAGTCTTATTTTGTCCAATTGAGTTTTGATCAGGCTTTCACTTTGTTCCCTTTTTCCTATACAAACGTTTTACCCGCATTTTTTCGTTCGTAGAGCATCAGTAATGAGTTTCATTTTGTCTCTGTGGTAGCTGCGCAAATCTTGAAGTTTTTATCGCTCATTTCGTTCAATTTCTGTCACTGTTAATTATGATATTGATGTCGTTTGTACATCTTTTTTACTCTGTTCTTTGCCAATCCGGTCAATATTTTGGGGTTACTGGTCCGGTGGACGGGCAGACTCGCCTGGATACACGAAGTTAGTTTGTAATTCGTTGCCAGTCAAGTAAAAAATCATGCTGGTGGAACCGTTGAATGTTTAGGTGGAGCGTTTGTTATTTAATATAAAGGGCTCCAAGTATGTGTAATGATTTCTCATGATTTTCTTTATGTAGAACTGCACAATTCCTTAAATTAACTACTTCCACCTGTTTTAAATATATTGTACGAAAAGCTTGTTTTCTTAAAGGTGCCAATGTCGGATTCTGTTGATCACTTGCTCTTTCGTGCCTTTTTACAATATAAACCGCACATTATCCACAATAAACATAAATTTTGTTATTAAATGTGATTTCTTTTCTAACAAAATATACTTTTTATTCTGCCAAGGTATTGAAAATTATAAAGATTTTTAAAGAGCAAGGGTAGCTTTTTGCTCGTAAGTAAGTGTGTGTGCCAAACTTTTGAAAAGGACTAAATTCTTGAACTTGGGCTTGCAATAATGTGTTTCGCCAAAACGATTTCTCAAAAAGTGCATAATAAATAAGCATATGCCTACTACATCATTTATAAGCCGCCTTTCATCTAATGTCATTTATGCTAACTGATCAAAATTGCAAGACGCTGAGAGAATTATTCAATCACTCGATCTTCAACTTGAAAGTTTTAACACAAATGAATTGAATGCCTGTATAATGAAGTTAAAAGCGTTGATGAGAAAAGAAACAAAACACCTCACAAATAATCTGGCCAAATTCCATGATCAATCGAAATTAACTACCAATCCTGCTACATTTATTTACAATTATTAAATTCTATGCTTTCTCTCGGAGCAAAATTCTGCATCATTATTGTTGTGAGCAATGTACTGCATATGTGTGCTTAGAGGCCTGATGATGAAACGGCAAATAACATTCCGAAAAGTCATCAGCCAACGAAGACTAGATCTTACTTCATTTACAATGATTAGTATGAACGATATTGAATCCTTTGGAAGAAAGGGACGAATTCACACACAGCCAACAAGAAGGCAAACTCGAGGCGTACTTGTTAATAGGGATCAATCGGATTTTTGCCAAAACTAATAATGAAAAACGAAAACCTGCGAACGCAAATCGCGGAGATTTAACATTTGAAGCTCGCACTGCGCAACCATTCAAGTAGTATAGACGATTAGTTCGTACAACCATTCCACATTTCCTGACCAAATATAAATGGATATTAGAGAGAGATGCTTAATATTGTCACACCGGAAAAAGTAGTTTACCTTTTTTAAGCCTGTTATATTGACGCATCGACTACTACAACGACATTTAGTAGTATTAGTGGTAGTACAACTGCAACAGCATAAAAAAGTTATGCTTGACTGCCGCAAAACATAGATTTACGTGGGCTTCAAGTGAATGACCGATCGCGTAATCCTAGGAGACACTGAGACTATATTATTCTGACCTCTACTCGTTGTCCTGTCTGTTAGGATATTTTAACGGCTCTCCAGCTAAATTAGTAACATAGGCACACAAGCTATCATATAATCAATAGGGTTCTGTCTCTACAGCCCTGTATTTGCATTAGTAATGACCCTCCTCAACATTGCGATTGGAATTCGCCATTGCACCATGCAGGAAAACTGAATTAACGTTTATGAATTTACGTAGACATTTTGACAAAGAGCAAAAGGAGTTATCCTAGGGAAATAAGATGGTATAAAAAAATTATGTTGAAAATATAAAATACTTAATATTTATCATCTTAAAATGATAATAAATAGTGATGAATTGGAAAGGGATACGTTCAGAAATGTAATCTTATCAGATATTTTTCATAACCTGAATGGGAATCGATGTTAATACATGACTACGAGGAAGATTTAAAGAAGCCTATTAATATAGGAGATGATACATTAATACTTCAACATGTATTAAAGATGAATGGGTGTATTTAGTTTTAAATTGAATATGTTAATGGGGATTTGAGAAAGGTAATTTAACTGTGAGCCAATACATATAGCATATTTCAACTTAAATAGACTAGTTTAAAATTGTGGACAAAGTATAAGGTTGGAATAGCCAAGTCCAACGTGCAAAACATTTTGTCTAATTAAACGAACATTGGTTGCGCGGGTGGTGATAACATTTATTATAATCAAGGTTGCGGTCTTGATATAAACACCTGACCCATTAATTACTTACATATGTCAGTATAAACTAAGAATTGTATAGTGTAGAAAAGGCAATTCATCCAACAGACCGGTTTTGTCATTATTGAGAACTCATCATTACTGGATGAATTGCCTTTTCTACACTATAAAATTCTTAGTTTATGCTGACATATGTAAGTAATTAATGGGTCAGGTGTTTATATCAAGACCGCAACCTTGATTATAATAATAACTTTGTGTAATTGTAAATGAAATGTCGACGATTTGATCATTTGAAAAGTCTTGAATTTATGAACTTTCAGTTGGTGTCTGTGATATGGATCCAAGTAAAAATATGAAATCGTTCATGGAGATTTGACTTTATCATAAAACTCGCAGATAGGCACGACTTCGGCATTATATATTTGAAAATTATCTGTCAATAATGCAGAATTCTCTAGGCCTCTTCGTTGGACTCTGTCGCTCGATTATAATAGATTGTCGCCTATTCAATTCTTTTGAATATTTGAGTATAATGCTGCGTGATTAAGTGACCGATATCGCAAGTGACTGTTTCTGGTCATGAGATTACTGAGTTGACTTTATTAAAATTGAAGACATCCATTGGAATGGCCTCGGTATTCTGTCGTGCAGAATACTAGTGGTCTTCCAGGACAGGCCCAGCGTTATTTTACTGGGTGTAACGATAATGGAACATCAAATAGTTACCGTATAGAACCGGCCGGTTCATTAACTTTGCTTTCGAGTATTGACGTTCAGCTGACAATGGCCACCATATTGAGCAAATACATCGTTTTACAACGCTGTCCATCTACCTTGTCTCAGCAGCATAACAAAGATAGGTGACACACTTTCCTTGACGAGTTTTGACCTGGCGCTTGTAGAAATGGATGGGAAATTCAGATTTGTGCATGCTCCGCCAAAGGCAGTGCCATTATACTAGCCCGTCTAATAAACTTGGCAGAAGTCGATCTTTTCGGTGTCACTAGGGCGAATTCCTTGAAAATTGACATAATTGCGTCTCTTAAAATGATCATATTTCATATCTAAGTTATCCGTAACGACCATTTTAGAAATATCTTGCTTCAGAATGTAACAGATCGACACTTTCTGAATATAGTTACTAACTCGTTATAGTTACCTTGTTTACGCTAACAGAGCAGCATTCAAAGCACCAGATAAGTAAGCTTGACAGAGGCGATCTACATTCCGGGAAGTTCATAAGTAGCCGCAGCCTAATCAGAATCGAGGAAAATTGTACAAGGTGGGACTAATAACACATCCTTGTCGAACTTTGTCGACTATCGCAAAACATACCGGAATAGTCTTACTAAAATGAGAATAGACATATAAGTCACGTAAAGAGTTTAAAGACGTCACCATTAAACACAACATGCTTTCATATGCACTTAACAGATTCTAAAGTGGCTTTTGAGCTGAATATTCAATACCGTTGTCGAAAACTTTTATAGTTTTACTAAATACATATAAAAACAATGTTTAATGCAGAACGAAGTAAGTAAGTAAGTAAAGTACCATGTTAATTGGCTGAAGTATTGCTATAACCTTGTAGTGGATGAACACTCTAACTACATTTTCACTTCGTTGGGATGGATACACTTTGTCAAATTGTTGAACAGATTGTTCTGATTAGAGGGCATTTATTGCAGTAGTTTCAATATTGCTCTTAAAATAGAAAGAAGATTCTACTTTGTATAAACAGGGAAGTATTATATTAATCCCATAACAAGCAACGCTGTTTGCGATATTTGTCAGATTATTAGGATTGATTTAGTTAAAGAAATTTAAGTCGCTCTTAGTTCTTCAAATAAACGATCGCCGCGAATATTTCGAATATACTCATGAATTTATAAAAAAAGTTGTTTCGCTTGGACTCCGCCTCAAATTTTAAAGTATAATTTTGCTAGTGTTGATCGTCATCTGCTTTATGGCTAATAATAAGCACCTTGCGAAGCACAGATACCAATATGCAATCTCCTATAAGTTTCGCACTAGTTGCGGAATTTTGATGAGCGTAGGTTTTTGTTGAGATAAGAAATATCTGCTAAGCTTTTATATTTCTCTAACAAGCCGAGGTTTGTCCGAGATTCCTTTAGTATTGTTACATTTGCTGTTTGATGTATGTATGCCGGTATACACATTTATGTGTGTAGATCTGTGTACATGTATACCAGTGTGTTTGGATTTAACTTATTCATGTATTTATGAATGAATCGGCAATTAATTGAGGAACGTGTGAATGTAAGTATGTATGTTTTTTATGTGTATATGTTATGCATATTTTTAGTAGATATAAATTTATGAGCGCAGATTCTGAAAATCTGCTTGTGTGCGGTAAGCGACATGAAAACATGCTGAATTTTTGTTTTGATAATAATTAATAATTATAATTACCTCATTGTATATTGGGTACAGGGCATAGTACCGGCGCCTAATAATTAGTCGCCAGTAAGCTCGAAGCGTATGAGTACATTAGATTATACCTTGCGTTCATGCCGACTTTGGTTTATCCTTCTGGGCCAATTTGAACTATTTTTTTATTACATACGAAACGCCTAATACAGATTTGCATATCGATTAGCTCTCCGAAACGAACAGTATATATCGCTCTTATAATTATTTTATATTTTTATAATGTAGTTGTTGCCAGCACTGACAAGTCAACGACCACCCGAATTCTGGTGCCATATTGCTTACTTCGAGCTAGATCAACAGGTTGGTGAACTGTTCAAGGTGCCAAGCCACTTCTCTCGAGTAACTGTAGATGGGTATACTGATCCCTCAAGCCCAAATCGATTCTGTCTCGGTCAACTTTCAAATGTGCACAGGTGAGTCATTATTGGGTATATAAATGATTTATGGATGACATTATTGTCTTACTCAGTAGTTTGCTGCAACCCTTTATTTCACAGATTTTCTCAGATACCTTAAGCATATGGGTATGGTTTTCATATTTGATTGCACTCATACATCTAAATTTTGATTAATGCCTGCAATGCGATTCTTTTTCAATGTATCAGAACTGATCAATCAGAGAAGTCACGCCTGTACATTGGTAAAGGTGTAGAACTTGACAATTTGGGCGAGGGTGATGTGTGGATCCGGTGTTTGTCGGAATTCTCAGTATTTGTACAGAGCTACTATCTGGATAGAGAGGCTGGTCGGGCACCAGGGGATGCAGTACACAAAATTTATCCTGGTGCATACATTAAGGTTGGTTTGGTAAATTTACGGTTTTTCGCGATTCTGTAAAATTTACGTCTTATCAGTTTAACTAAAAAGTCTACCGGTTTCTCACTCTTCGAGCACACCTAATTCTATTAGTTAAAAGGTTAAATTTAGTTATTCCTTACAAGTTTGGTTTCTCATTTTCTTGGCTGTACGATGTATTTTTCTAAATCTTCCCATTGAGCGACATTTAAGCTCATGACATTTATTTCTCTGTTGCGTTTCGGTGGTTTTTATTCTTTGTTTTCTTCAAGACCAAGTATAGTCCCGACACAATTCTGAAAGAATATAATAAAGACAGGTGTAAGTAACGTTAAGATGTCGATGAAATCATTTTGCACCTGGTGTCTACCAAAATGACTGAATTTGCCGATTCAATAAAGTCTTGTGAATATTCAATTCACTAATTCTACTGGCGGCATTTCGGTAAAATTTTGTGTGTATCATCTCCAGGATCTCATAATCCATTCAGTGTCATAAGTTGGACATATAACAGTCTGCAAGCCCAAAAGATGTAATCCTATGTGCACCTTGAGTTCGTCATCGTCATCATGAACAGCAATACAATAGCCTCTAATAAGTGATGATTCACTGTAGTATAGTTATTAAGCAAAAACAAAACAATTTCAAAAGGCCAAACATAAATTTGCAAAAGAATGAATTTTTTATCTGAAAATACTTTATGAATGGCAGAATCTTTATCAGAGGGGATATTTAGCTAGCAAAACTATACAGATGAGTCAACCTAGACCTCTACACAAAACATTTTCGCCGTCAGATATAAAGCAACGCGACATCGGTAATACTACTTCTTTGCGGTTTTCATTGTATCGCTTCATGAAGAATACCTAACCTCGCGATTGACTTTGCTCAAGTGTGAAAAGCAGGTAATAATAATTCTTGTAGAAATCTGGAGTAACAGGTGTTCAGAAATTGTAATTCTCAGTTTCGGTGAACTATAGCATAAATTGATATCCATCAGGTTGGTATCATGTACCGACTCGGTAACCATAGTGTTAGTACCATGTATCTTTTCGGTACAATAATGTTGGTATCGGTTACTAACACAATAGCCATAGTGTTAGTATCCTTTACAGACTCGGTATATATATTATATAGTGTGAGTTAGCGTTGAAGTCGCATTGTCGTAGACTTTATATGATGTTAGCTTCACTATTGCAGGTTTACACATTCGTCTAGGAGATTGTACCGTCCTATTATTCCACATTCTTCGACCAAATATATAGTTGTTAAAGGGCGTAATACCGGCTCCTACTGATGAGTCGCCAGTAAGCACGAAACGAATGTGCATGAGATTATACTTTCCGTTCATGGTGCCTTTGGTTTATCCTTCTGGTCACAACTGAACTAATTTGTTACTAGGTTCGCAGAACCTAATACATACTTGGATATATATTAGTTCTTCGCAACAAACAGTATTTAACTGTAATATATTGAATTGAATGATGTCATGCTTACCGCGAAATGTGATAACTGATATCGATGAAGACCAGAGTGTATAGTTTAACTGGAGTAACAGGTGTTCGGAAATTGTTGTAATTCTCAATTTGGGTGAACTTTATCATATATTTATATCCATCAGGTTGGTATCATGTACCGACTCGGAAACCATAGTGTTAGTATCCGGTACTCATCGATTTCAAAAAAGGTATCAGTTACTAACACAATGGCCATAGTGTTAGTATCCTTTACAGACTCGGTATATATATTATATTGTGTGAGTTAGCATTGAAGTCGTATTGTCGTTGACTTCAGATTATGTTAGCTTCACTATTACAGGTTTACACATTCGTCTAGGAGATTGTACCGTCCTATTATTCCACATTCTTCTACCAAATATATAGTGGTTAAAGGGCGTAATACCGGCTCCTACTGATGAGTCGCCAGTAAGCACGAAACGAATGTGCATGAGATTATACTTTCCGTTCATGCTGCCTTTGGTTTATCCTTCTGGTCACAACTGAACTAATTTGTTACTAGGTTCGCAACACCTAATACATACTTAATTCTATATGTTCTCTAGCGTTTAACAAAATTTCACATACAGATTCATTGTACACAGATCTCTAAGGAAGGGTGAGATATTCACCCTTCTTAATATATGCCGTGGGTTGGAAAGAACTTCTCTAGATTTTGAGATTCTCATATTCATCTCGTCATTCCTGTTGCTGGATTTATCGATACATCTACAGAAATATCTATATCCGCCAACTACGTCCAAATCCGCACCATGAAGCCGCAGAGTTGAAGTGAGTTATCTGTGATCTCTGTAGAAGTAACGAACAATTTATTTTGCAAATTTTGTACCAAAAGACGAAACGACGTCTGATAGTCTATTCACTTTAATGTGAGAAGAATTTTGTTTATTAAATAATAATTCAATGACATCTTTTTAGTCAAGATCGACTGATCTTCCGCCGAAGAGAACTTCGATGCCTGCCTCCTAAATGTATGGGAGAATATCGTTCATGTTGGCATCTATTAAAGGAAAATATATGGACAGGATTTTTGATTATATGCTTTTGTCAATATAAAATAAACATTGAATCAGGTAGCAAAGGAAATTCATCAAGTAGACCGGTTTCTGCCCTTCTTGGGATCTTTTTAAGTACTGTCAGGAATTTGACGCGGACGTGATTTGACTCGGGGAACATGCTTCGGAATCGGAAACTATATATATATATATATATATATATATATATATATATATATATATATATATATATATGTGTGTGTGTGTGTGTGTGTGTGCATATAAATTGTATAAATTCTCCATGTTCATTGCATTTATGTGGTGTAAATTATAAAATTTGGGGACAATACCATTGAATAATCGATGTTTTTTGTGAATACTTACCAAAAAGTACGTTCCTTAAGTTATAAATGCCATTTGTTTCTGTTTTACGGAGGAAGTGAGAGCTAGTATAATTTTGAGTTTTATATTTAATAACTGTAGTTGTTTATTTTTTAAGAGTTAATTATGCGGTAACTTCTGAGCCTGTATGGATTTCTGCCCGTGCATGTAGGAGTGTTTGCCTCTAAATAACTATGTTATGCTTTTTATCTTGTTACTCTATTGTTGGATTGAGGCTTCAGCTGGCTATTTTATGTACGAATGCTTTTTGTAACTTGTTTAATACACGGTGAAATCGAAAATCATTTTCGCAAATATATTTCTTCAGATTTTTGATCACTCCAGCTAATAACTTCAATATTTTGAGTGTCACTTTATGATCTCTTCCACTCTTAATATTTAACCAGAACAAATCACAATTAACTAAGTTGCTGCAAATTTTATTTACCAACTAATGGCAAACAAATTATGCATATCTTTGCACGTATTGCTGCTAGATTGGCCATGTATATTTTCCTCGCTACAGATAATTTTTAGTATATCAGAATTTCTGTTGTTTTCTAAATGCAGCATAAGATAGAACGTGTAATTCATTAGCTAAACTAGATCCTTCCTTATTGGGTACTTATCAGAAATTAACAGAATTTGAATCCGAGGGGGTTTGCTCAAACTCGCACAACTCGTCTTCCACAACACCAAATCCAAAAATTGTACTCAATTTTCAGTTAAATATTTTCATTTGCTTTAACGCAGTCATTAATAATTAAAACCTTTGGTGTAGTTTTAACCTAAATTTGAGCAGGCATTTCTGATCCCTTGATATAAAGCCGTCGGTAGAAGTTTAATCCGAAAAATCCTGTCAGTGATTGTAATAATTCTAACGTATTAAGAATGAGGATAGGATCCACCGTGCTCGATTCAATAATCCCATATGTGGCATTGTTGAGTTACTAAAACTCAAGATTTCGTAAACCACGCGAAAAATTCTTGCTATCTCCTAAGTGCAGTATGAACGCTGAATTATGCACTGCATGACCAAAATATAGAATATGGTGTTCACGCTAATTTTCATCTAAATTTTCTTATAATTTAGTTGCGCATGGGGTATGTAGAATTTAGAAGTAAGTCAGTAATGGTTTGCAACAGTGATCCCACGATCTATTATATGTGTCGTTTTTATTGGCAGACAGAACACAACGGAAAAAGTTTCGCATGATCATTTGTATCAGTCTGGAATCCCGAAAGTATTCCAGTATGAAATATGTGGAACAAAAATCTCGAATCACCGTCCGAATTAGAGATGTACAAGTTATTTCTTGAACGTCACAGAACTGTAGGTACCGATGATATCCTACTGATCTTATTTAAGAATGATGGCGACTCAATTTGGAGCACGATGACTAATTTATTTCTTATTAAATAAAAAGGATTGCTAGTGTAACATAATATTGTACCTTAAAAAAGGAAATCGTAATCAATACAATAACTTTTCTTTTATATGCTTCACTACAGTCATATGCAGGTTGCTAGCTTGGATAACGTCATTCTAAGTTCTTTGTAGGAATTACATTTTAGTGGAGAGCAAGCTGGACTTTGACGAAGTGGTGCATACTGAATAATTATTATCTTCAGGTAAAATCACATGTTGCCTTGCCTTAAAGCTGACTTGGCCATAATGGTATTGTATGGAGGTCTAGTTTTTCTCATTTCTCTGGTTTTTTGTAGGTAAATATACTCATATTAGCTAGATCTTACTCGTCATAATTCATTCTCCTTTAATTATTTATTATTATTAATAGTTATTATTACATGACGTTTTTTTAATTTTTCTTATTTTTTTACATTATTCTTTCCTTAAATCAGCTTACTTTATTTTCTTCGCATGCCTATATGCTAATGAAGCATAGGTTGCTAACACGTTTTTTTCTGCCCGTAATGATGATGGACAGAAGGATGATGATGATGATGGAAAATTGCGTTTACTTAGTTGTAAATATCAGATTTGGACAAGGAGATAAAGCTATTAAAATATATATGATGTTAGAATTATAATTCTAGCAAACGTGCGGGTCTCACGACTTTATGGACAAGCTTTTTATATATGACTCAAACGATCGAGATACGATACTCAGTGGATGGAATCGTTATGTTGCCTATTGTTTTCATAAATTGCATTCAAGCTAAATTTGTAAATATAATACTAAGTCGTTGCATAAAAATTTCTGGTCGCATCAAATTCCTAAACAAGTTATAAATCTATTTTTTTCTACCAATAATGATTTTCCATAAGTAAAACCGATTGATCCATATTTCTTCGATTTTGTAAATTATGTCAATATGGATATTAATCATCCGCACGTTCAGGATTCTAACATAGATTCTCTCACCTGTAGCAGATTAGTCTGTATTGACTAGTCCGATTGTATTTTATTATTATACAATAACCGAGCTTCGTCCTTGGTACTCGTAAGTAGGTTAACAGACTTCGACATGAATTTCCAACTTTAGAAATGTTGGTTACTACTACTAGATTTAAATCTGCGGATTCAAGGTAGGGATCTGGAACTTGTTGACATGCTCGCACATCTTGGTAGCTTTATTAGTTAGGTAAAATCTTGAGCCGATATTTCAAACGGAAGTGTCGAATTTTGCTTAAAATTTTATGTGCAAAAACATCTCTGCTTACAGTTTTATTGTGGACTACTTGGCATTCAACCACCGTTGCCAAAGCAGCATTGCCTTTATGGATTTTCAACCACGAAAAAGCATTGCGTACTTCCGTTAGCAAGTACCTGAATAAATAACGCTAAATCAACTACGCTGGCTCGAGCTCGTCCTATATATTTCCTCAATTTGATTTATAATTGCAAAATTATTTCCTCAGCCAACGCTAGATTGTCGTAAGACACAGGGGGTGGTAAATCGGGTAAGACAGAAACAGTTGAAGTCAACCTCAGTAAAATTTGGCAGTATTTGGACCAATTCGTCTACTTGGATTAGATCTATGTGCTTTCTTAGTTATTGATCTGGAATGCTGCGCGATATAGCATCAAATCCTGCTCAGTGGCAATCCTGCCTCAAATCTCATATAGAGCCTTCTTTCTCTAAGCCATCTTATTTAGACTGACAGTTCTTTACTAGGTTTAGTCTTTTTTATGATGCGATGCGGTGAAAACTGCTAGGTAGCTGTACTTTCTATTTACTTTACTTTACTTTACTGCGGCTGACTCCTTTTGGAGGATAAGCCGGCTCCATTGATTTCATGGAGTTTCTTGGGAATTTGGTACAAGTGGTGTCCCCTCACTACTTGATTTACTTATCGTGTAGACGTCTGAGTGGTTACGTTTCCATGCGCTGTCTGTTACTTTCCTAAGCCAAGGAGATGTCCACCAATTCCTAACTCATTATTATTTTCTCCTTATTCTTGTTTTTCAATGTCATTATTATTATTGTTTTTGTTTGCTGATGTTGTTATTATTACTGTGCCATTCTTTTTCGTGGTGAAATAGTAGTGAAGCATCAGTTTTTATTTTTAGTTATATTACATTTTTTAATAATGATGAACGAGCCAACCCTGTTACTTAATATTTTTGAACTAACGCCAAAATTTGCTTAATTAATGACAGGTGTTCGACATTCGCCAATGTCACGAGCAAATGAAACATTTAGCCCAGTCAGCTCAAGCCGCAGCTGTGCGTCAAGCGGCGGCTGTTGTGGGCAGTAACCTGCCAAATGCAAGTGGAGTTAATTCTAGCTCCTCGACACCAACTGGCTCACTGTCTGTGCAGGCTGTCGGTTCTAACTCAGCTGGATGTGTTTCTTGTGGACCTTCTTTGGCTGCCACCGCTGGAGTTGGCGTTGATGATTTGCGCAGACTATGCATGCTCCGCCTTAGCTTTGTCAAAGGCTGGGGTCCTGACTATCCCAGACGTGGCATAAAAGAGACACCTTGCTGGATTGAAATCCAACTACACAGGCAAGTCAATAGCTGAGACTTTACTTTGTTACTAATTAGCTTAATTCGCGACCAAACACAAGTTTCTTTCTTTAAAACCTGTTAAGAAGCTGTGCGTAATATTTTTGTTTATGTGCGCATGTAACTTTCTGTTTTTTACTATCCTGTCAGATATTAGGTGGCAAAGCCATGGTCATTTAGACCACCTTCTGTTTGAGAGACGGATCCATATACGGATTAAAATTTCGCTCTTTTAGGTGTAATATGGTTATTTTCGTTTTCATATTTAACAATTATAACTTAAATAGGGTTCATTTAAATAGTCATTGGGAAATATGCATAATATGATTCAAATGTTGGTTGCTATGCAAAAGAAAGGGGACTGGCGCTCCTTTCAATACAATCGCATTAGTTTGCACTCTTCTGCATATAACAAGTGGTTTTGCTAACATCCACATAACGGTTAGTGAAAAGCTTAGAAAGCGAACAAAAACTACTTAGGTATAGTTATGTCGAGAATGGGATGCACGAAGAAAATGCGTGCACACCGACGTCCTACGACATTATTTTCTGCGGCTGAGTTCGTTTCAATGTCACGTAAGATGTTATGATTATAGAAAATATTAGCAGTGATCACTTAGCCAAAGGAATAATATCAACTTTCATTTCTGAAGCTCGGGTTATCGATAACTATAAATGTAGTTAAGCTGCCAAAACTAGCAAACGGCGTTGCATACGTTGAAGCAAACCTTTATCTTAGTAAGGGATCATTAAAAGACTTCCTTGTTTAGATATATTGATAAATAAATTATATTTCAGGAGCACTGGTGAAATGCCTGTTATACGGAATTATACAAGCTATGAAGAATGAGGGTTTGAGGTGATACGTTAACATATAATGTCTTAATTTGAGAGGACAAATCCATCCCAAATTAGTGGAGACGTATAGTTGTTATCTGCACCCAACATGTAACAATACGACTCCAACAGACCAGCACGCTATTAGTTTTCTCTGTTCAGCATCAAATATTGTTGTGGTCATTACCATTATAAGTATTTGTGAAGGGTTTATCGAACAAACTGTCAATAGAAGCAGGATTTCGGTCCTAAATCGCATTCACCAACGGAATTCATACACTCCATGACGTTCTAAAATGGATAATTCTTGTTGTTCTTTGTCAAAATGTTTACGTACATACATAGTCATTAATTCATTTTTCCTGCATGGTTCAATGGCGAATTCTAATCGCGGTGATGAAGAGGGCCATTTCTAATACAAATACAGGCCCGTACAAGAAGCAGAACCCTACCGATTATATGATGGTTTGTGCGCATTTGTTATTAAATTCGCTTGAGAACCTTTAACGTATCCTAACAAACAAGGCAATGAGTAGAGATCAGACTAATATAGTCGCAATCTCGTTTAGGATTACGCGATCGGCCATTCATTTGATGCTCACGTAAAACTATGAATTTGATGTTTTGCAGCAGTCAAGCATAACATTTTTATGCCGGCGTAAAACAGGTAAACTACTATTTCCCGTACGCCACCATTAAATATATCCCTCCATAACATGCTGTATGATGCAGAATAGAATGAAGCAAAGAGATCTAGATAAGCAATGGCGATGGATCGCTGTTATGATTGACGTGCCAATTTTCTTATTATTTCATATTAGAAATAACTGTCGAGATATCATACAAATAATTTTGTTTTAAATGTTTTTTTCGGGCTCTAGATAAATAGAAGCTATACATTATTGATTGCAAAGAACTAGCCATTATTTATTTGTTATGGCGCACCAAGTAGCACATTGGCCTGCCAGTAGAATATCTTTGTCTCTATGAACAAATGTGTAATCTCATGTGTGAATACATCAAATGCTTACTGGGGACTCACCAATAGGATCTGGTACCCAGATCCCAGCCTAGACAATATGGGCATATTGACATAGATAACACACATAATTGAGGCAAACTAAACCTTTACACAAGACCGCTATGACCACGTCAGCTTTAATGCAAGACGCTTCGTTGCGGTTTTCAAAATTTTCAAAACAAACATTAGCACTAATTTTTTCTTCAAATACACTAAATATTTACCCTGCGGATTCCAGAATATGGCGGCCACCACATAAATATATTTTTTAACCGCTGGCTTCTCGGTTTAGTTCTAGTGGCTGTCAGATGATATACTCCTTTTTCTCACTCTTACATGTGTAGCATAATGTTACTTCGATTGAATTAGCTATGGTTCAGTTTCAAAAACTGCTGATCATGCTCTCTCGTTTGACGGAAGTCTGTTTTCCGTAGTTTCGCTCATTGTATCAATGCAAAAATGGTACCTTGGGTAGCCAAATTTTCGAAAGTTTAGGAACATTTTGTGTTTAGTTACGCTTCATGGCTAATTCTGATTCTATCCACTTGATGTTACCGTTCACTCGGACCTGGAAGTATTGGTTATCTGAATTTTAAATATGGTGTTATTTTTTGACTCACAGAGAACTTATTCAGATTTATTATATTTCTGACTATTACAATTCATTTTAAATTTTATTTTTCATTTTTGATGCAACTTACAATTATTCTTAAAATTTAGATGTCCCTTATATAGTTTATTGTTTTATTGATTACTTTAGACCGTTACAACTTTTAGACGAAGTATTGCAGGCTATGCCTTTGAATGATTTGAAACCGACGCGACATTTCTTTCAAGGCTATTCTGCTCAACCCGTGCAAAGCTCCAATTCTTCAGCCAATACTAGCGGAAGCAGTTCAACTGGAGCAGCCAGTGGCCCCGCCGGCCCTGTGGGCCTACATTCTGTTCTTGGCGTGCCTCATGCTTCACCGGGTAGCCATCCGCAGTCACACGTTCATCAGCAGCACGTACAACGCCAATCTACAATTGGTGGCCTTCTCAATAATCAATCACAAATTTCACTGCCACTGACAGCACCTCATACAGGAGGACCCACTTCATCGCAGCCGCAACAACAGACTGCAATTGGTGGTGGAATGGGTCACCCGTCACGCTCGTCTGGGCAGTCAGCTATGTCGATCTCGTCAACGGGCGATCGCTATGGTGGGATTTGATATTATTGACAATCTAAACTTTTTTTGAGCAAAAGTATAATTAATTTTGCCATTAATTAATTTCCTCAACAAATAGTGGATTTTGCTGGTTATGTTAGTGCATCTTGTCTGTACTTAAATGAATGATTAAGGCAATGGGCGATGCTGTCAGTCGATATTCGGTGCGCACATTAAGAATCATTTATTCTCATATGTTTATCTTGACCAGAAGGATAAGTGTGATTTGTGAAAATAATAATAATGAAGTATTTTTTGGATAAAGCCGCTATGAAACTCCAATTCCATCCGTTTTTCAGAAGGTAAACTCTTTCTCCAGATTATGCGTAGGTCGTTTTTTTCCTGCTCACTGGCCTTAAAGGGATGATTTTCTTTCTTCACGCGATTTGTAAGAACAAATGATTTCTTTTGGCCACACTGTTCTGTTCCATTCAAACATGTCATGAAGTACATAATATATTTAAGTCATATAAACACCAGTCCCATTTTATAGTAAACTAAGCAGCGTTTTAAGTAGAAAAGGCAATTCACCCAGTAGACCGTCCTTATTGAAAACTACGTATTGCCTAGAATTTTTCGCGGATGGGCCTTAAAACTGGGCACGTCGGCTTCGGAATCTGATGCTCTAACCAATGAGCTACCCTTCCGCACACTACACAATTTTCAGTTGTATATTAACTAATGGATGAATTGCTTTTTCTATATTAAATGTTGTTTAGTTTATACTTTAAAATATATGTATATAATAGGGTGATAGTTTATATCATGATTACTAACTTGATTTAAATAACTCTTATCGCCGCCTGCGCAACTAATGTTAATTTACTTATATTATTGTTCAATTCAATAACAATTTCCCAGGTATCATGGCGTCTGTTCCATAATTTCATACTTTGATTGGTTAGTTGGAACTGTCTGACGAGATGCAATATATATAAATTTCCACATAAATGAAAGGCTAATCAATAAACATTAATTATTATATGACTGAAGACTGTATAGGGTGTGGCGGATTTGCTCAGTGGTTAAAACAACAAATACCGAATCAGACATACCCAGGTTGGGCCCCTGAGCGTGGCAAATTCTGTACGGTAGGGAATAGTTCGAAATAAGACTGAAACCAGTCTATTGGATCAATTTTCTCTTCTACTTAAAACACTGCTTAGTTTATACTGACAAATGTATATCATGATTTCAACTTGGACTTAAATATTTTTACACCAATCGCGCAACCTATGTTTGTTTAGTTATATAAAAGTACGTAATTTGTTGGTCATTGAAGTTTCATGTTAAATACCTAATTTTATGAAATGGTTCGGTTTTTTATATTAATGTCCTTTATTTAACGATAAATTTAATCTTATTGTTTATTCCGGTTTTAATGTTCTGCCGCTGTACAATCACTTAAGACTGTACCTTACCGCTAGTGTGGGTGATTGCGTGTCTTTATGCGTAGTTTTCCCTAATAAGTAGGCCACTAAGAAGAGGTCCTACTAATATTCTCAATTCCCTACTATTAATACTGGCTCACAACTTGCTATGAATGTTATGGTTTTTTCACAATTAAGGGTATTTATATGATGCTTGTGTATGGACTTGTCGTAGCTTTAGTTCTAGACGCTCTTGGTCATCATTTGACATATTGATAAATGGTCTTCGTTGCCAACCATAAATAATAGCCAAAATGTAATTTACTGGAAAATTGTCATGGAGTGGAACAAAACTCATTCATTTGTTAAGCATACATTTGTCTAAAAAATCGCTTCAAATTTATGCATTAACGATATTTGTCATTAACAGCGTACAGGTTTAGTTCTTACGGGCGAGGAAAATGGATTTGACCAGTAAATAGAATTAAATAGACACCGCTGTTCCTTATCTCAAAGATCGCTCATGCCGGTGGGAATTTACCGTATTACTTAGAAGAATAAATTAAAGTAATCCACGCATATCCGGTTTTGTGCGGCGTCAAGACCTGCCTCTATATTTGCAAAACGCTATTTAAACAGAATAAAGGTGGTTCGACGCCTTCCGCTCGACGAAGCTGAGCTTGTCCTATCAACAAAACTTGCTGAACATCTTTAGGTACGAAAAGAAATGGCAGCTTAACATTTATTCTGATATTGTCTGTGCTGACGATGACTGTCAACTTAGATCATACCGATATAGACTTTGTGGCACCTGAGCAGAGTTTTCGCCAAAATTCGCAATGCAGATATCCAGTTGCAGTAGTGTAGCTAGACAACACCACGCGTCTGGTTTAATCAGTGCTAGAAGATAAATTTCATAATTCATAATTTATCACATGAATAAGTGGTGAATAAATAAAATGCTAGGAGCAATATTAGTCTGGCCTGTCTTGTCTTATTGACGCTAAAAATTTTTTAATTGATTAAGTAATTTGTTAAATAATGAAATATTGGGTATAACTATTCAATGGGGTCAAACGTTCGGTGTGACAGCATTATATGTATGTAGTGAGTGTATTTTTATTGGATACTACAACAAAAACGCAGTGTTTAGGAAGTGTATACCATTCCAGACGCAATGTGCCCCGTTATACAAGAGTGTTGGTGTATTAATTGGTATTGCGTGTCTATTGTGAATGCGCACCGTTTATTGAGAATAAGTGTCTTCAAGGTTTATACACATGACCTGCATAAACAAGTACGATTTTTTGATATTTAATTAATTTGCTTTTTTGACAGCTTCAATAATGCTATAAGCTAAATAAGATAAAATAAACAAACTGTTGAAAGAACTTTGAAGGATGAATCAGCTGACAGGTGATGAAGTGCTGCAACTTTTATAATTGCACCAGCTCTCTGTTTAATTTTCAGTGGTCCACTGAGGTGGCTTTTTTATTCAATTTTTCCAATAAAATTGATCCGGTCTGAAATTCAATGGGAGACTTAGCACCGTTTGTAATGCACTTTTATGAGAAACGAAAATATTTTATCTTTGGAATTCACTTTAATTATGATCATCTATCGTCGGGTGTTTCGTCCTTTTTTCTAGTTATACGTTTCTTAAGGCATTATCTTATTAATGTTAGACATTCTCTCTCATTGAGGAGATATTTGCCGAATTTAACCTTATACAGTGGCACCTCGAGATACGAGCAGCCTAACATACGAGTTTTTTTTAGATATAAGCCGAAGCTCGGGCCATATTTTCGTTCAAGATACGAGCCTAGATCCGAGATACGTGCCGTGTTTACGGAGCGCAGGGTTGAACATCATCCGCAAGAATCTCGCTCACTCGCACGTGTTACCCGCTTGAATCGAAGTGTGTCTTGTGCGCTGTGCTCTTTTTTGCTTCATTTTTGCGTGATTACTAAACTTTTTTGTGTGTTATCATGAGGCCGAAGAAAGTGAGTGCTAAGGACAATGGTGACAGGAAGAAGAGGATGATGTCGTTAGAACTAAAGCAAGAAATAATAGAAAGGCATGAGCATGGCTTACGAGTGATTGAACTCGCAAAGATCTATGACCGTAGTACATCGAAAATTTGTACGATATTGAAGCAGAAGGATGCCATGAAGAGTGCTACACCAGCAAAAAGAGCCACAATTCTTTTTCATTCATGCATTTTCATTGAGTCCTATGGACATCGATTCTATTCTTACAACCGGAATGGTCGCAAAATTATCTGAGGCACAACCTGAAAGCAATCAGAGGCGGTAGTCGATTTAATATAACCTTTTTGCCAATAAAAATCGATTCAGCACAGCTGAACACTGGCCAGCTAGTTACCTCATATATTACTGTCGAAGAGCATTACACCATAGAGCATTACATCACCATATGCTTATGTTTTAGTCTCGCATAGCCAAGAATTTGTACTTATGTTCATTCTGTTAATTAACACTACGTGGCCCACTCCAATACTAAGAATTATTTTGTTGTTACGGTCTCTTCATTAGCCCGCCTGGCGCTGTGATACAAGGAGTCAAAGGTACACAAATCATTACACCAAAGACAGCATGCAGTCGCCAAACATATATATATATATATATATATATATTGACGCACATCTATACACAAATACATAAATTCATATACACATACAGACATGTACATACATTCATATAGACATAAATACACACATACTTAAGTCAAAACATGCAAACTACCACTACCCATAATTACTCCAACATTATGTACTTTAAACGATCCGTTTTTGTTCTCAGTGCTGTCCTTCTTGTTGTGGATTTGACCGCATTTTTTTTGTGCGGGACAATTGATAGCACTCATAGGTCGGTAAAATCTTGAACTTCCTTCATCTTCAGATGATGTAATTTTTGGCCTCAATTGATGGGTTCTCACTTGTCCCTTCTTCTTTAAGCCTTCAATTAGCTGATTGTCTGAAAATGACGTTGGATCAAGATTTTCCATTGTTCCTTAATTTAATCAAGGTTGCGATCTTGATATACACACCTGGACCATTATGTACATATATTTTTCAGTATGATTTTAATTTTAGTCCGCATTTTTCTTGTGCGGGACAATTAATAACACTCGTATGTCGGTAAAACCTTGATTACTTTACATTTCCAGAGTACAGATTGTGTTTGGCGTTGATTGATGGGTTCTCACGTGTCCCTTCACTCTGAAACCAAACATCGTCTGAAAATGACGTTGCAACCAGATTTTCCGAAATTTGTCCAAATTTTCTGGACTTCATTTCCAGTCTCACCTCCAGGGTTGACACCATTATCGCAGGAAATAAACTTGTGACAAAGTGACATTTGTAGAATTCTGTTAGTATAAACAAAGTATTTAGTAGTGTGGACAACGCGATTCATTCATTAGACCGGTTTTGTTCTAATTCGGAACTCATTACACACTGTTAAGAATTTGATGCGGACATGGCTTCAACTTGGGCGCGTCTGCTTCGGAATCTGTTTCTCAAACCACTGACACGCTTTTCCGTAAATACACAAGTATGTAGTGTGGGTTTCTTATGTATGTATAAGGCATTGCGTGCTGATTAACAAGTTAGCTCATGTGACTATAAGACTATGATAAAAGCGACATGAACAAAAAATTTAATTCCATTGGAAAATTTGTCGATGCCACACCTAAACACACACATATATATATATATATATATATATATATATATATAATTCAATCTAGTAATGCCTAATACACATTCATAGATGAAATTGTATCGTCCAATTGCGCTGCGTTACATGACGTATATATATATATATATATATATATATATATATATATATATATATATATATATATATATATATATATGAGAGAGAGAGAGAGAGAGAGAGAGAGGTGCTTTAAAGATTACCGACACCATAATTTTAGGTGAACCGCATTTTTGTACACTATTATTGGAGCATAAATCGCGTATTTATATTTAGTGCGTAGTTTCGGCTCTAAATGATACGTAGCAACGAAGAATCATCGACTTTGTGTACCTTTCCAGCCCGCACATCTATTAAGCGTATATTAATGTGGCCGTAAAACCTGAGTACTATCCTTATGTCATGCTTATTATTATGGAGATGGAGCTCGAGCTGCCTTCCGTAATTATAGTATACACTCTGTTTATGCTGATAAGCATATACTACATATAGAGTTAGGCTTGTCATTTTGCACTCCTTGCCTAATAAATAAATACAAATCTTATACTTTTTTGCAACCAAGAATGGAAAAATATTAACCTTTATTTGGCAGTATGAGTTACTTTTTGTTATTGAAATTGGTCTATTTAAATTGGATATGGCATAAACGTAACCAAATAAATATCAAATAACGTGCTTTGTTCTATACAAATTTTGTCCATTTGATTTTAAATTTCGAGCAGGTGTTGGCTCACATCTTTCAACATTGCCGCCACCTACATCTTCGATGCTTCCGCAACACCAGCAGCATTCGCATCCACCTACAAATTTACCAGCTTCTCCTGGTATGCATGCCGTAAATCATTCGTCTGCAACTCATGTAAGCATGCATTATATAATTTTCACGTTTAGTACGAGTTGTTTCTCCTAGTTACACTTATCATATCACATCCAAAATGATATTATTAGGCATTTGATACATAATTCAATTAAACAATCATTGATTGCACGGGCGGTGGTAACAATTCTTTGAATCAAGTTTGTGGGCTTGAAGAAAATACCAAGCCCATTACCAGTCGTCGAAAAACATAACAAACCTACAGCCAGTCGCGCGCACCGACGCGTTTCGACCTTCCATGATCATCAACCGAGTACATATATATATATATATATATATATATATTACTTGATTCACTAGTATTATTTTCATTTGCAGTACCCACACATTTCCGATGTGCTATTTAAAATGTTCATGTGTTACTGTTTAATTTCTGTTAGTGCAATTTCACTCCAATCAAGTTTGCCGTCATTCTGCAATTATTTTCTAAGTAATAAGTTAGGACTAATCTTAGTAAATGCAGTAGCTTCAGGTATTGCTAGCTTTCTTTGATTCAGAAGGATCTGTAGTGGTGAATTGCCAATAATGGTAAAAGTAATTAGTTTCATGTTTCCCATCCACAAAATTAATAAAAATATCATTTGTCTATTCCCATTTGTGCATGCATGCATGCACAAATGGGAATCTGCGATACCTTTCGAGAGATAATTTGACGAGTCTGAGTCATTTAACCGACTAACCAACTGTATGCAGACTACAATGCATAAATTGGAAATTTTCTTCAATTGTTTTCGCTTTAATTACTTCAATTAGTGATTCAGCTAAACGTTTTTATGTACTTAAATATTAAAACAACTTATGTAACATGCCGGTGCGATTGTTGGATTTGTTTAATGGCAGTTTCACTAAAAGAAAAAGCTATTTGCTTAAAACAATATCTGTTTTTATTTGAAGCGCAGACAATTCGTTTGGCTTTTATAACCCAGAACTATTCGCAACATATTTAAATTTCCTTAGCATAATTTGTTTTACGTTTCTCGTTTTCTTTTAATGCCCATCTTTAGTCAACTCACGGTGTTGGCGTGCCAGCAATATCATCGGCTATACCGTCGGGTGGTGTAGCTCGAGGATCATGCAACAACAATGAATCCATTTCCCCGATATTGCCTACGTGCGGCATAACTTCATCCACTTCAACAGTGCACAGTCATTATAGCGGAGCAACTGGTGTGTCCCAACATCAATTGCATCCATCATCACACTCTCACCCCGCACACCATGCGTCATCGGCACCCGTATCACAACACCATCTTGCCCATAATCATCAGTCGATGCATGCCCAAATGCACATACCACATCACATGTCTCAGGTGCATCAGAACGCTCCGCCACATTCTCATCACCACGTCTCAGCGCATCATCAGGTGCATGGACATGCGCCAGCATCTCATTCTGCTCATACACACATGGGGCATCACATTGGACACCCTGTACCCTCGCCGATGTCCGCACCTCAACACCATCACCATCATCCATATCATATGCAGCAATCGGGAACCGGCTTATCGCATACGCCTGTTGCACCTATGAATATTTCCACCTCCAACATGCCCGTAAGCCCACGAGAAATCGGTGGTATAGCCAATCACCATGCATCTGTTGGTGCATTATATCCTACTGAGCAGCATCCAAATTCGGTTCTCACACCAGCATCTCTAGCTTCACATGCACAAGTTTCAATGACTCAACCGTCGCCGATGCCTACTTCATAGGCAAGCAAGTGCACTTGAATCGTTACGCAGACCCACTTAAATGCACGTAGAAACATGAATAGTTCCGCGGGGTGTTTTTTGAGCTGAATAGCGCAGCTTGTCGTGCATCTTCAGTCAATTAAATCTGCTTTATAATAAGCTTTGTCTGTTGGAAATGTTTCTTTCATCTCTCTATCTGTCAGTCTAAACAGATGGTTGAGAAATACATTTCATCCTCAACAGATTTTTTCCTACGGAAAAACGTAAATAAATGCAGTTTATCAGTACAAGTTGAGGGTTAGGCAAGCTTTTCTGCAATCAGATGGATTTTATAATCTGTTTTGTTAAATATTACACGTTCAAAGTTTATGGTAGAATGTCTGCCAATGCAAAGACAGTTATTAGTTTCTTCGTCAATTGATATACGTGCTGGGTTGCTGGCGCCTTTTGCATCGACACACCAAACTTGCTTTGGTTGCCTTTTAAAATTTAATTCTCTCTTATAGCTAATGATGGATTTCACCTTTTACAAGGTTTTGTTGTTATCATCGCGTATTTGATGCAGTACACTTGTACAAAACTGCTCATTCATGCGTAGGAAATTATTTTGTTTTGATTAATCTATGTTTACACACTCTTTTAGAAATTCTCGTTACGTATAATAATTGTAACTACAATAATAATCAAATTGTGATAACATTATTTGTACTTCAAGCCCTTTGCACTTTGGTCTGTAGATTTTATTTGGCGTCAAGTAGAAAAACAATGTTTGTTTGGTGTCGGTTTTTAATATTCTGTGTTTCATTCTATTATCGATTGTTATATTTCGTTGCAGCCTGCTCTTGTGAGGCGTTATTTCAAAACGATAAGACACTTGCTGACCTCTTTGATATTTATATAATTTCGGTTACGTATCACCAACAAAATGTGCGGCTTTTGGACTTTAGCATGTCCTATCGCGACATTTGTTGCATGTGTTCTAGTTGCGCAGTCAATCATTACTTTTTTGTATTTCTCTTCGGAATTATTAGTATGACGCTGAGGAAACAATTTTCTTTCCTGTAAAACGTCTTTCTTAATACCACGTTAATTTTATTAATGTTTTGTTTTAGTGTTCATCCAGTCCGTCCTTTGTAAAGCTTTTTTATACTATATTATGACTTTCCTGGTCAATTACGTCAGTTTTATCTTATGCAGATTTTTCGCCTTTACTAGTGTGATTCGTTCTCATTTACGTCTTCCATTTAAATTTTTCTGGTAGTGTATTTTTAGCCTATTTTTCTCTTGTTTGAATTTTACATTTTTATTTGCTTCCTGGAATTTTTATTATTCAATGTTACATTGTAACTAGCTTGATTTTAGCACATGTGTGAGCTTTTATTGAAATTCCCTGTGGATGTCTAAAACAACTTTGATGATCCACGTGAATTATATTTTGCATTAATTTTACTCTTTTTTACTTTACTCAATAGAAAGCAGATCGATCGAGCTGATGGAAATTATCCATTTTGTTTGACTTGTTACAGGCTCAAAGTCAGCTTATTAACTAAAAGCAATTCAGCTCAGAATCCAGCTAGTTTAATTTAACCGGTTTAATGTTATGTATTTTATTCTATTTCCTTTTATTTATTCTGTTTCATTTTTAAATTACAGAATTGGAATAAATCACAGATGTATAACAAATTCATTCCAAGCCTTGGTTGGCACATTTGCTTGATTGAAGTATATGTCTTCATTATTTCATTTCCTCATTTTAGAGGTCTGTCTTCACTTTTAAGAAGTATTTTTTCGATGAATTAAAATTGAGCTTCTGTATATTGTGTAGGCAAAGCCTCCGCAAAATTAGGATTTGATGTGTGTTGCATTGCTATATATTGTGTTCATTGTTGAGTTAACTGATAGTGATATCATTTTAAAATGTCGATTTTCACATCAAGGTGCAGTCATGCAGCTAAAACCAATCGAAATTGAGTCAGTGCTAATGCGGCGCCAGTTAATGCAAACGATCTTGCAGTATTAGGTAACACATTTTGAAACTGTGTGGAATTGCCATATGAAATCTGTCAGACTTTGCTATGTGCGCTTACCATTTTCGATGAAACTTCGATGATAGTCCGAAGCATATTTCGTAAATAGGGTAAATGCAAAAGGTAGCGAAGCTGGCATTCACCAATAGGGCGAATATTTCTATCATTGTCGACTTAAGTGTTAAGAATAAAAGCAATTAAACTAACATGGAGTTCAAGCTAAGTGGATTTTGTCAAATTTTGCCGTTTTTTCTCTGTTGTTATTGTTTATATTTATTGACGGATAAAAAAATTATTCAAGAATTCTGTTAGTCACTTTGTCATATTAAAATTGACTCGTCTCTATTGAGGTGATATGCAATTCTTTGAAAAGCGCAAGCTTTCTGGTTGCTTTTACTGGTCATAATAATTTCCGGCGCAATATGTGTTATTTTTATAAGAAAATTTGTGAGCCTCACTTGTTCGTGCTAAATTTTGCAAGCCATTTAACAACCAATCGGCTGTTACCATATACTTCCTATGCCTGGTTCAAACGCGCCGTTTTTGTTTGCGAACCATGACCGTTATAGGATGGCTTAGCCAGGAGGCGACTTTACAAGTCTTTGATTGGCTTTTTATTGTTCAGTGTTACTGCTTCAGCTGTGATACTGAATGCGAGTTTTAAAAAAATTGGCAAACTTGCCCCACAAAACGATTGGGTCTAGGGTGCTGGACTACTGATTTAACAGTTAAATTCTGTTTGTTTACACCAGCTGTTCTATTCAATACCTGGTTCGATGCATATTTGTATTTATTCAATTCTTTTTCAGCTATGCGTTGAATTCTGGAAACTTTTTAGGTGTATATATCAAATGATAAAAAAATTTTCAAGCTCATTCAGCATGCCAAATAAAAGCCTACATTGTATATATATATATATATATTTAATTTCTTACGTTTGCATGGTTACCTCGCTTATAACCTTATTAACCATGTATTCTATTCAATATACGTTTAACTATACACTGTTTCCTTTAAATGACTTGGAATGGGTAAACTGATACTTAATGTAAACTTCATTTTCACTCTGACTGAGCAATCAGTTCTGTTGTATGGAGCTGTCTTTGAGGTAGGTGAAACCGGTGTGTAAACTCCTGTTATATCATAGCTATACCGCCCCATAATATGTTACTGATTAGAGCTCTGCTCAAATACTACTTTTTTGCCCAATTATTATTATTATTTCGCGTAGTACATTTAACCTCTTTTTTACCGGGCACTATTTTATGGGGTTTGATTTTTTCCTACATCACCAGTTATATTTTTCCAGGGTGCGTTCGATGCGTTTGACATATGTATATATTTATGTGTGTATTCATGTTTTCACATATGCACAATTATGTGTATATGTACTAGGCTAGACTTTCATAATAGGTTGCATTTTGACATTATATTTCTTTTGACTTTTCAAATTTGTCTTAATTTATATCAAGCCCCATGGAGATATTCTTCTAAGATTTATTCTAACTTTAAACTTCCGTTGTAACTTTTAATACATTTATTGTGAAATTATAATTGACTTTTACATCTATAAAATTTACATTTCCTTGCTCGAGGATATGTAACACATCTAGGTCTATGTATGAGGCATAGTGTACCCAATTGTAAGTTCATTTAAGGCAACAAGAATTTGCCAATGTTAGAGTGAGCAAATGTGCAATCTTCCGTATGCATGCGTTTTGGTCTTGCTCATCATCATTATCATGGACAGCAATACGAAAGCTGTTAGTAAATGACGCGTCGCTGCTGTATAACCGTCAGAAAAAATAAACAAATAACAAAAAAGAAAAAAACATTGAAAAAGAAATGTAGCAACAATAACAAATAAAATTTAACAATTATTATAATCAAGGTTGCGATCTTGATATAAACACCTGACCCATTAATTACTTACATATGTCAGTATACAATAAGAATTGTATAGTGGAGAATAGGCAATTGCATCCAGTAGACTGAGTTTCGTTCTTATTGAGAACTCATCATGTACCGGCCAGAATTTGCCGAGTTCGAGTCCCGTCCGCGGCAAATTCTGGTCAGTACATGATGAGTTCCCAACAAGTGGCGAAACCGGTCTACTGGATAAATTGCCTTTTCTACACTATACAATTCTTAGTTTATACTGACATATGTAAGTAATTAATGGATCAGGTGTTTATATCAAGATCACAACCTTGATTATAATAATTATTATCACCACCCGCGCAACCAATGTTCGTTTAATTATAAAAAAATTAACAATAATTGATTGCGCGGCTGGTGTATTTATCCAGCCGCAACGCACTGACACGTTTTAACCTTCCATGATCATCATCCGAGTATTTGTTATGTTTTTCGACGACTGGTTAAATGCAATGGGATTGGTGTTTACTTCAAGCTCGCAAACTTGATTTAAAGAATAACAAATAAAATTATTTGGACAAAAAATATTGAATGAACGTGATTTATGGAGGATGTTGTAATTATTATGAGTTTATTTAACTTGATGACACAAAATAATGAGACAACCCACACCTCTGCACAACACCATTGTGGCTATGTAAAGCTGTAAGGTAAGTTGACATTGGCAATACAGCTTCCTTGCGCCATAAACACGACCAAACCCCACATCTGCCCAACCGTGAAAAGAAAACTACGAATATTATCCTACTGGAAATCTGCAACAAGATAGCCTTTGACCTTGGTTCGATGCTATTTCGCGCAGGGTTTTTGACCAAGAACTGTGATGCGAACATGAACTCTATCGTGGCGGACGAGTGGGTCCCATACTAACCAATTTGAATGTAATTGACTTCAACTGTTTCTGCCATGTCAAAATTTGCCCACTATAATTCTTGCGGAAATCTGGCGCTGGCTGAGATTATAAAGCTCTACTGGGTAATCCAATTGAAGGCACACGTAATACGTGTCTGACCAATGCAGTGGATTGAGCCTTATTATTTTGACTTATCAGGAGCACTTCTCGGCGCACCCAAACATGCGTTTATGGACGTCAGCATCGCCTATTCGTCGTTGCTAACCTATATGTACAAGATCTTTAAGGTAGAGAGAGAGATTCTCATAACCACTTCATCCGTCGTATTGCTTCATTCATTGATAAAGATACCAAACTTGTCAACCCCACTCATATCTTCACTTTGCTGCAGCAGGGTTGATCCGAGTGGTCGTTGATCCTGTCGAAATATCTTCATTTTAGATGATGTGAATTTCCTAACAAAGGATGGAACAAAGATTGCTAATCTACTCCAGATGGCCGGAGCAGTCTCTCCGTTATTGAATAATATTAAAATATGGTCTGCATAGTCAAATTCGTCTAACCTGGTGCCCCGGAGCACTTCGACATCTGCATCCGGAACGTGTGAAACAGTATTGTTCATAACAGAATTTATCACAAAATTAAACAAAAATAAGGAAGGTGGATAGCCTCGTCAAAGACCATAGGTGGTAGTAAAGTTGTGTGTTATTTTGGTGTAGACTCTAGCGAGACCAGAAGCGTTTGTGTAGAGAGCGCGTAAAATATTTACAAATTCAGTGAGTATACCAATTTTTGTCAGGATATTGAATAGAAAATTTCGATCCGCTGAGTCAAGTGCACCTTGGAAACGACTTATGGAGACGGCGATGCATATGCTTCTGTTCAACAACGTACCTTAACATAAAACTACTATCTATACTATCTCGTCCTGGCCAGAATCCAGTTTGTTCTTGTCTAGTATGCGATTCACACAAGCGCTCAGCTAGCGTGAGATTGTTATTGTAACTAACCTAGATACGACTTGAGCCAACCTAATAGCGCGATAGAGGCCACACGACTTATGCTTGCGTTTTTGAAGATACGAAGATGGTAGTCGACTCACTCCCAGCAAAAAATAAGATCTAATTACATAAATTACAAAATTGATTAGTAAAGCCCCCAGTAATTAGGGAAGGAAATCATGGGGGCCTTTGACGTTGTGCTATTCAGGAGCGGAGCAAGACGTACCAAGCCAAAAACGCGTGGATCGGTATGGTGCACACAGTACTGTATTGCTCGTAGGATACGGAATTCTGGTTTCGATTTATCGTATATACTACACACGTGCGAAAGCTTTTTGACCAAATTGTTTCACTGTTGGCACATTAATTGCTCTGAATATTATTTCTAACCTAGGTTTAACGAATGGTCGTTTACTCGAACTATTTCGATATTTGTCAATCCGATATTGATTCAAGTGGTATAATCAACATCCACTATAGGCATAGCAACTAGAAGAGGATTAATGTTAGATTTAGAAAAGAAACAAGAAGAAAAGTGGCAGAATCGCAAATGAAATCTGCAGTAGCCTTATTTAGCATATCCATCTTGCATGGCTTAGAAATTAGGAACTCTTTCTATCCTACGCAACGGCTGATGCAATATGGATTCATAGTGGTTCTTATTTTTCACAGTTATATGTGTGCTGTAATATAACTCCAGGTCAACCATCCCTAGTGGAGATGTTTTGTATTAGGAGTTTTCCTTCACTTAGATAGTCTGACAACAAAGGTTAATGAGCACGATATGTCCAGGCGCTAGTAGCTAATGTTTGCTAGTGACTTGTCGGTGGAGTTCAGCTCTTCCACAAAACTCACTGCACATGTGGTCAAGAAATAAGAGATAACTGAATCCGGTTCGCCGCTAGATATCCATTGAATCCACCGATCCAAGTTTTGTTTTAATTTCAAATATGTTTGTGATCGCGAATAATAGTTTTCCGCCTCAAGATGGCTGGTCTTCCACTTTTGGTGTTTCTGCCAACCATGGGAGTTATCTCGGTAGCCCAGCAAACAAGATAATTAAGTAACCACGAATGATGCCATAACAAACGAAATCACCGTCCAATAACAAGTCCTGAAGGTGATGGGACATTATATCGACCGTCGACTTATGTGGGAGTTACGAATTGGACAAGTGCATATATATATTGGACGTACGATGAAGCAATTGATAAACAGAATCCAGCAACATTTACCACAGAAATTTATTAACAAAGGCTTGGCACCGTCAGGAAAATCAACTATTTTCGATCATATATTGGAAACGGGTCACCCAGTCAATTGACCAATTTATCAATTCTAAATAAAGCAAAATCAGTAAAATTATTATTTATTTATGAAGCCATTTATATAAGAGAACAAACATCTCGCCTAAATATTCAAAAGTTTCATCAACATGATATATTAATCGACTGGCCACGAATAAAAAAATTTAACAACAATTTACTAGTATCCAGGCGAGACCGAACACGCCCTCGACTAGACTCAACAAACATTCAATCGGATTTAAAAGAAACATGTTGCGCGACAGGGAAAAGATCATTTACCTGATTTTCGGATTGCGTACCGAAATATTTGAATTCACTGTCATCATGATGATTTTTGCATATATTTCGATTTCCGGGTACGGAAATCTTTTTCAATGCCAAACACATCAATCGGATTGGCAACAAACTGAAGAGGAAAAAACAGATGTACATACGACAACAGAAATTTCCGAACAATATGAGCGTTCAACACTGCAATCCGCACTTGCGCTGTTACTAAGTGAAGAACACAAAATTGTGCAAAAAGTTGAAACGAAAGACAACACTCGGAAAAATAGCTCTCCTACACAGCGAACTATGCGAAAAAATGGTTAATTTTCAAGCCATCATTGCAATAATGACCGGATCTCAGACATCACTTTGCAATATAGCATGCAAACAGGCACACACTCAGACACAAACGCATACACACTAATCAGCCAAAACAAGAAATTGAAGTAAAACCGAGTCAGATTTGTTGCCACTCACATGATCAAATAAAAACCCAGAATGTATATAAATGAAATATTGTAGAGCACAATTTAGTAATCTCGAAATAAATGGCCATTATCCACTTTGTTATTAATGTTTTTTCTTCCTAATTAGAAATGTACTGCGTAATAATAAAATGCATGGGCATTATAAAGAATATATATATATATATATATATATATATATATATATATATATATATATATATATATATGAATTTCGGTTTAATCCTCGATAGTCTGTTTTCCGTCGTACTCTGATGTTAATCATGGATGTTCGAAATGCGTCATTACGTGTGACTGACTGTAGTTTTGCCTTGTTGTTCGACGACTGGTTAAATACAATGGGTTAGGCGTTTACTTAAGCTTGCAAACGTGGTTTAAAGAATTGTTAGCACCACCCGCGCAATCAATGATTTTTGTTGTGAATTAAAGCTCTTGTTGACACTAACATGCCTTGCTCCTACTTCTCTGTGTAAACAGTTATCTTGTAGATATGATGAATAAATCGCTGGGTCCACTTTCGTTTTACCAAATAGCGAAAATATTTATGGTAAGTCAAATGCATCTCGAGTTCGCACTGAAGCATTTAACTTGCGATTATTGTAACAAATTGGACAAAAGTAAGCAGTGGGACGTACACTTGATAAATTATAAATCGATAGGTGTTGCGAATCTGAAATTAGAATTCAGGATCATTCGATTATTAAAGGAAGCCTAGCACCAACCTCAACTTCTAGTCATGGGCTTCGTGCATTTGCTAGCACAAAATTGTTTAATACAAGTGAAAATGTGAGGAGGCAGTTTTGCTCTTGATTCTCTAGCGGAAGCTGCTCTGAATTAAACGTCAACTAAAAAGTAATAATCATCGCGGCTGTTACATTGCACCTCCACTCGCTCCTACGAAATGCATCACGAGCAACTGTAATACGGTTTATACTCGGACCTTGGTTCTACGAGAAGAGAGTTGCGCAGTTCAGAGTGACATGAATTTTCATGGTGGGCGTATAAGTTATGCGGATTTTTATTTGAATTTTAGTTACACTCTTAAACTGAATACGCGACAATAAGGATGTTTCATCGTTGGATAGCAGTGTAGGGAGTAGCTCCACATGGCGTCATCCTGCCTCCGGACAATTTTGGACCCAAATCTATCGTGATGAAAGTTGTTATAAATGCCGTGATTGCGTCCCAAACTGTCTCTGGCTTTGGAAAACGCATGACAACGCACGCCATGAGCTTATAAATTGTAGATTTCAAACTAGATTAGAACTATGCTTCAAACAGATGTTTTTCACCTCGCAAACCTTCTTAAAAGATTATGAGATTTTTTAAAATCGCATATAACTGTCATTGGTTGTCCAATTTAGAACCGACTATGGACGAGTATACAAGGCCTGTACTTACATATGTGGAATTGTAGATTCCCGAAAAATTTGTCCTATGGTCTTTTATAAGTCTGGAGATTACATTTGCCATGTGCCACATTCCTGCCAGTGCAGCGTACAATACTACTCATTGACCAATTAAAAGTCAGTTTATGCGCTGTTTGAAGGCCTATCTTGATTCGCACTGAACCAGAAAGGCTGACGAGACAAAACAAGCGTTCGCACATGGCGACATCCAGATTTGTTTCCACTAATATGCTTAACAGGTACACGAAATTGAGCAGTCACTGATTCAATAAGTGATAACAAAATCAATTCTTTTTGATTAAATTTTAGGTCTGGGTCTGGAGTAGCATTAATCATGGCAAAATTCTCGCGGTCACATCATCAGTTCAAATTCCCAAAACTTCCACGATAATTTCAAACAACCACCATAATTATGTACATGAAGTTCAATCTTAGCTCTTAAATATACCAAAGTTGTAAGTTCCGATGAACTGCAATCTCCCTTATTTATGGTGGCGGTTGTACTATTTGTGGCGTGATGACTAATACCTTTCGCTCCATATGGAATGTGGAGACTGCTGGTTTTTTAGAGGAGTGGACTATTTTTCCCATTTTCAATAAAGACGATCGTAGTTCGAGCGACAGTCATCATTGTATGGGCTTGACTCCAGTTGTATCTGGGTTGTTAGTTTAGACTATTTTAAATCGCTTTTGAGCATGCAAACTTCCACACTTATGGCAAAACGAGGACATCTTACTTTGCTTCAAATGTTGTGCGTACAGTATCTCTGTTCGTGCAGCTCTGCTACTCGCCAGTGAGTTTTACTAAATGATTATTTCTTCATTAATATTACATTTTTTTAAATTTTCTTGTTTTTATGAAAATAAAACATTATTTTATGATGATATTTTGTTCCTGTGCGTGATAATGATGATGATAGCTTGAACCGCTTTGAATATCACAGCGATTTTTCTTTCATGTGAGAGACGGTTGTAACCATTTTGTATACGCTTAAATCCTTCTTATAACTCACGTTAAGTCGGAGTAGTCGTAGTCGTTATACCTATAAGTTTCACAGGTTTTGCTCAGCTTTTTAAAAGGTTGTTCAAGGTCTGGATTGATGATCCAGTGCAAGTTCTCAATGACTATGAGCAGAGAAATTCTAAAATGATTTGGAATTGAATGTGTGCAGCTTAAATCACGACATAGATATAATAGATGTTGCGAATATTATGTCGGACATATTCGGCATGAATTCCAAATCTAATTTTGCTTTCAATATATATGCAATGCGGTTTGATCCTCGCTAGTCCGTTTGCCGTCGTACTCTGATGTTGGTCATGCAACTGATTGGCGGCTTCAGTGTGTATGGGACAAGTGAGAACCCATCAATCAAGGCCAAACAAAATCTGTGCACCTGGAAATGTAAAGGAATCAAGATTTTAAATTCTACTCGCCTGTACTGTGTGATACCATATATATATATATATATATATATATCTTTTAATATATATATAATATTCTTGATTAGTTAATGAAATTTTCACTCATTCAATCTTGACTGTACGTTTGTTGTAACAAATCTTATCTTGGCTATGGCCGTCTTGCTGTTAAGCAATGTAACCTGCTTCTTTTGCGTAACCCCATGTGATGTATCATCGTCAACAATTTGAAAGTGTCCGCAATTCCTGGGTGTGTCGTATATTGAGACACGTCTATCACTTTTAAAAGCCCATTCGTTATGCTTCTGTTCCAGTCCACTTTGACTTCTTTTTGAATTACTTTATGCACGTTTAAGCTTGGGTTAAGCTTATTACGGTTTGGATGGAGAAGTAAGTCATGTATGGAGGAATACAGTTATTATAAACGGGTATGTAGAGCACAGGTAAAAAAGGCAAATTCTTTTTCGGCAGAACTCTACTCGCCTGTACTGTGTGAAACCATATGTTACATTTTTTGGACTGGAAGGTGACTGAAGTTGGATTGAACACATGCAATATACATAAACAAACAGGAAGCCGGGAACGTAAATACTGAGTGCAAAAACGTGCGTAAATTGTCACACCCACACAAACAATTCTCCAGTTTAGAATCAAGCTATGCACGAACTTCTATTCTTTATTTAGCTGATGCTTAAGAATGTTGCATACAAGAGCCTCCGCTGGGCGCAATTGTTCTTCAAATTCTGCTTTGAAGATCACGTGCAGATCCGCATGATTACGAGTGTGATCTTTATAAACAGTGTGTTCAACGTTTGGGCATTTCTAAGACTGTACGTTTCCTGCTTCACGTTTGTTGTCGTATATTGTATGTTTGTTATCCCTTCCTTTACATAAATTTTACCATATAAGGTAACCGATATTACTGTCGAATTGAGGTCTGGCGAAACGAAAATTGCCTTTTTTATAATTGCTTTATAGTAAATATAAGCTTCTATACATGATTTATTTCTCAATTAAAACCACATATTCCTAAAAATGACTGAACTTAAAATTATACATACATACACACAAATATATATATATATATATATATATATGTGTGTGTTTTAATTTATTAATTTGTGGATACTGATAAAAAATATTTTCTGTATATGATGTAATTTCTTTTTTGATTTTCACATATGATTGTGACTGAGTTTTTTTTTAAATTTGGAATGCCAAAATTAGTTTTTTTTTCCACATAGTTGTGTGGCCGCAAAGCCTTTGTTTTAATTGATTTTTTATTGTCATTTCAAATTGTGAGGGTAATGATAATGGCGAATTGAAGAGCGGTTGAGTAGAACCGGCCGGCTCGGAAAATTTGCTCTTGTTTAATAGCTCCTAATGCTCAACTAACAATTACCCAAGCAAAACCGATTTAATAAATCTGGTTACAAAATTTCCAGGCACTTATGCTACTGTTATTTAGTTTTACACCAGAATAAAGTACTGCTGCTTCATTTTTACATATTAATGTAATCCATACTTAGATGTGGGCTGAAAATGCAAAATAGGCCATTCGTTTCTAGTTCGGATTTGAGATTATGTCAGTCGTACCACTTTTCATTGGCTTTCCTGGTACGAGAGTCTATAACAGCGCTTTAACACCACTATTATAGTCTAAAAAGTCACAAATTTACATAAAACTCACACCAACGGTGAGGTCCGGTCCCAGACGCTGGAAGCTGTCGACGTTTGCTTCCTTTAGTTTTCACCGACTTCATCTGAACCTATCGTTTTAACCAATTTATCCTTTAGTCAACTCGTCTTGACAAGCTGTCATCTATCCTGGAGTACAATATTCTGAATCTGTATTTTGAGTTTCTCTAGTTTAGCCGGTACCTCTGCTATCCAGTGGTTTATAATAAATACAAGGATTATTATAAAGTATTCGATCTGATTTCAGAAGTCGAGAAAACAAATGCTTCACTGAAGCATTGACCAAAAAAAGCTAAATCCATATCGGACTTATTCAACTCAGTCCAAACGCTCTCTATAGAAATGCACAATGCAATTACGTAGAAGTTTCAAATCGAAACTATATCTATGCCTAATCAATTATTCATTTATAATTTCACTAATGAGTAAATGAATAAATAATAATTATTATTTTGCACATGTAAAGTGTACTATAAATTTTATTAAGGCTCGTGTTCCAAAAGAAATCATAGTTAATCTAATGTTTAATAGTTAATAAACGTAATAGACAACGCTATGTCAAGCTGCACTTTATCATCTCTTCACTCGGAATTGGAAGGTGAGATACCGCCGAGTACAGCAAGACGTAGGCCCCACCTTATGCCTTCGCTTGAAACATGTTAGTGGCCAGTCTGTTCGCCAGTTGTTATGCCATATCTATTGAGTTACTTATCGGGTGGCGTGGTACATATCTGAAAAACATGCCTACGATAGCACCTAAACTACGGTTGTTGTGTCAGTATCTTATACCAACATTGCCGAACAGATCCATGGTATCAAAACTAAGGTAACCGAATCGGTACATGATACCAACACTATGATTGCATAGTCGGTACCTGATACCAACACTATGGTTGCCGAGTCGGTACATGGTACGAACTCTATGGTTGCTGAGTCGGTACCTGATACCAAAACTGGTTTCCGAGTCGATACGGAGTATCAACACAATAGATTACAAGATAAGCTAAATTATAGCAATATTGAAAATTAATCGAACAAATCCAAACATTTTGGTCTTAATAGATATCAGCTGTCACATTTCGCGGTAATCATCACATCATTCAAATGAATACATAATATTTATATATTGTTTGTTGTGGAGATCTAATATATATGCAATTGTGTATTAGGTGTTTCGTAATAAGTATAAAATTAATTCAAATAGGTCCAGAAGGATAAACCAAATTCAGCATAAACGAAATGTATAGTCTCACGTACCCGTACGTCTTACTTTTACTAGTTGCGCAACCTCCAATACAAAATCGCATGTTTATTAGTTCTCCGTAACCCATCATATATAACTGTTAAATATTTAATTGAATGATGTTATACTTAGCAAAAAATTTGATAACTGCTATCGATCAAGAACAGAGTGTATGAATCGGCTCGAGTAGCAGCTGCTCAGAAGTAGTTGTAGCCTTGGTGAAATTTAGCATATCTTGAAATCCACTGTGCTGGTACCATGTACCGACTCGGCAACCACACTGATGGTACTCTTTGCAGGCTCAGTATATTACATGTATATATAGTGAGTTAGTTTTGATGTCGCACTTTCGAAAGCTTTATACGTAGCCAACCCAGTTTCTGGTTGAGTACACTTTCGTATAGGAGGTTGCATCGTCAAATTTTTTCACATCTATTGACCAAATATATAGTTCGTGTAGGGCGTAGAACCGGTTCTTACTAATGGATTGCCAGTAAGCATCAGACACTTATGTACATGAGATTATACCTTTCGTTCATGCTGACTTTGGTTTATCCTTCCGGTTCTATTTGAACTAATTTATTACTAAGTGCGCAACACCTAATACACAATTACAAATAATTAGATCAGTTTGAACAAGATAACTACTATTGCTTAACATTTTTGTTGATATTCTTGTATGATTTTTAATGGAACGGTTGATGTTCCAAAATATGGGGAACCGACATTTACCTGAATAATCCGTTTTACTGACTCCACCTGAATCACCGACGACCAAAAGACACCTTGCTGCATGAGATGACGTGTGCTTGGTGGTTTGCAGTTCAAAAATGTATCATGGACCCTTATTCGCTAAATTTAACCAGTTACCTTGTAACTAATACATTATACACCTCTCTTTCAATAGTAGCCAATACTTGCTTCTAGCAGTTGGGAAGTTGTTTTTAATTTATTGAGTATTTCATAAAACTAAATAGAACCACTTAAATGGGAAATTTTTCGCGACCGGATGTTGCAAAGTTACCTGTAGCTTATTTTTTCTAGCAAAGTTTGTATAATCCATATTTACGTTTTATTAATTTAAAATTGACGATCAGAAAATAATGGTATTACTGGACTCTAAAGTAAGTTTAAAAATAAAATCCATAGAAATAAAATACGTCTTAAAAATATATTACCAATCGTCTCATCTATCAGATAGAGAGATGAAATGAAATCTTTGGATAATACAAAATGTATTAAATTCACTTAAAAGATAAATAATCAATGCTTATGAATAAGACCGTGAACCGCAATAAAATAATAAGTGATGACGTTAGATCTGCATGTAAGTACGGACATTCTAATAGGTATGATCTCGCATATCATTCCGTAGAGACCAGACACACCGCTCAGTGGAATGTTTATTGACGCATATCGATATGTCGCCATAACAGCTCAACCATACGGATTGGGGAATCTATCGAAATTAGGTTGTATTGCGATATCAGGAATGAAGCAGTGGTGGAAGTATCGTTTTGTTCTAAATGTAACTAACTAGTGATAGGAAGTGATGGCTGCTTGAATCAAAATCGGAAGCTAACTCTAGAAAAGAATCAAGAATGCTTAATTAGGATGGTCTAATGTACTACTTTATATGCTTTCTTCCTAATTCTTAATTTTAATATTACTTAAATTATGTTTTAACGAGCTAATCATCAAGGAAATGCATGATTTCACTCATTCCATCATTATTTTTGCTATCTTCTGCGACAAATTAGACATAAAATGTTATTTTTTCTTATCTCAAGCTCCTTAACCAAGTTTAAATAAATATTATCAATTATCACAAAATTGGTTCCTTTTTAATTTTATAGGATGCATATGTTCGTCGAGAGCTGCAAAGAGTTAATATGCGTGGTTGTGTAGAAATTAGACAGGCGACATTTAAAGTCAAGTTAAATATATGTGAGACTACGATGGATAACAGCCGCATGCCTGATTTTTCATAAATTACAAATGTATTGCAGTTTAATCCTTCTTTGCCAATTTTCCGTCGTGCTCCGATGATGTACATGGAGGCTGGAAACGCATTTTTACGTGTAATTGACGTTATTTTCTCCATTTTCTGCGACCATTTATGTACAACGGTGTTTGCTTTTATTTTCAGCTTGCAAACGAGGTTTAAAGATGTGCAATGGTTATGAGTGTCTGTATTATGTTATTTCTTTCTATACACGCATATGTTTAAATTATTGTGATTTTCGGTTTTGAATTTATGCAGCGGTCAACGTTTTGGTACTGTGCACTTCAAACTCAAGTACTCTGAACCGTAGGTCATCTAACTGAGAGATGACACGGGAAATAATAACTCAATTTACTTCTATTTCCCACATATTACCACAACAGCGTTTAACGCCATACAATAGCAAAGCATGAGTTCTTAAGTGCTAATGCATTTCTGTGCTATCTGTCAGATTTCATGAGAAATTTTAGAATGGAATTCGATGTACACAATTCATACAATCCAAAAGCTGTAAGCAGTATCGTGTTCCTACTCGGCTGGAGCTTACTTAAGATATTTCCCATCTATCAAATATATTTTTGCAACAGTGGGAGAATGATAGAATGTTAACAAGATGTGTCTGCTGATTTAAGGCATGGACTCCGATTCATTTTATTAATTTCGTAAGTGCTATCAGGATAGATTTGTGGGACTAACATACCAATTATATGTAGAAAAAAAGATGGGTTGAAGAAAAGGAAATCAACAATTATCTAAGACTGACATAAAATCGATGGCAAAACAAATTTAAGGAATTAACAAGCGAACAATATACTACTGTTAAAAAAATGTTAGTCCAATTTTTTCATCCATGTTCTGGTATTTACCAAATGGTTAACGCAAAAATGCTGTACATATTAAAACACGTAAACGTATGTGCGTACGATTAATCAAACTATTTACTTCCTGTTAAAAGTTTTGTTCATTCAACATAAATGAAAAAACGTGACCTTCAACCACATCGGTTGTTTTAGTTTTTGTTATATTCTGGCGATTGTAACTGGCTGAAGTCAATCTTGTTTCTACAATACATAAATACATACAAACCCACGAAATCGGAAATCTACGTTTTTGACACAGTACGCTCCTATCATGAGACAGGATAAAACAGGACTCCTTGAGTGCTTTTCTGTCCATTCGAATGTAGACAATACAATTAAACAATAATTGATTGCGAGGATGGTGGTAAAAAAAAATAAATATATATATATATATATAAATATAAAAATATATAAATATAAATATATATATATATATATATATATATATATATATATATATATATATATATATATGCAAGTATGTATTAGGTGTTGCAAACCTAGTAACAAATTAGTTCAATTATGACTACAAGGATAAACAAAAGAGAGCATGAACAGGAAGTATAATCTAGTGCACATTCGTTTTGTGCCTACTGCGACTCATCAGTAGGAGGCGGAA
>JAQBSW010001734.1:0-67500 GCA_029291075.1 Eudiplozoon nipponicum | reverse complement strand
ACATAGGACATATAAAAACGGGAAAGTTTTACTTTTGAATTAGTGGGAGCATGTATATTTATAATTGAAGTATTTTATCCGCATGTCTGATTAAATATAATACTGATATGATAACTCATTCTGCAAAAATCTTTGGATAATAGCATTAAGAATACGCATTCATGCAAAACTTGACATAAATTACAATACGTGTAATAAGAAAAAGAGAGAGAGAGAGAGTGCGCGCAAGATTTATTGAGAGACTTATGTGTTGCCTTTGACCGATGAAACGGACGTTTATGTTAGAATAGGGCGTAGAAAATTAAGATGAAACCGTTAGATAATTATGCTTAAGAATAACACCGGAAACAAACGTGATTGATGCAGACGAAGCAAAGTTGTACAGTTTAATAAAGCTAACTTGTGATATAATTTAACATTAAAAAGAGAATAAGCATGTTAACTGAGGCTCATTGTCTTTTGCAATAACACTATTTATTCCATATTCCATGAATTCTTCTATTCCTGAAGATAATCTAAAATGCGTTTTTATTTCATTTACGCTTGCTTGCTTGATAAGCACATTAGCTCAGATTCTACAGGAAAACGCGTAGTTTATTAAACTGTATTCTACACAAGATGTAAATTATAAACGGAATGCCATCATCATTACGGATAAAAAGCTTACAGGGGTCATATCACGCTATCTATATGAAGATATCGACAGTGTTAGATATGGCTATTCTCCCTGTTAGTCGAACATATACTGTACTCTGCTTTTATGAGTCAAGTTTGTGAAATTCGGTTAAGTATCAAGCCAATTTTGTAAACGCTAGATTTATGTTCTCTTGCTGGTTAATAAAAGCGACTAACCATTGCTTCTTATCTACAAACTTGAATTTGAAATAATTTTATAACCGATTGCAAGATCAGCGATTGCTAAATGTTGTGGTCGTGACTGCATAGAAATTGTACAGATGAAAGTAAAGTCAATGAAAACATATATGGAACCAAGAGTGAAAAGAGCAGTATTTATGACACTTTCATGCATTATTAATTAATATTAGTAATATCGTTGCTAGTTAGTTTTCGGTCGTACTTTAATGATGACTTAAATTTTGAAACGTGTCAATACTAATGACTGATGATATTTCGCTATGTTCTGTGACTGGTGAAATACTGCTAAACTTTAATTGTCTTGAATGATATCTTCACAATTTTGTGATCAAGATCAAAGACTTATTGCAGCAATGCTCTTATTAAATAACTGCTAATTAGTTTTATTTTAATCAAGCTTGTATAATAAAAGTAAACATCTAACGCATACAGAGAACTGAAAAGTTATTTAAGAAATGATTATAAACGATAAAGACAAAAATGTTATCACTTGCCGAAATTACCTACATTCTTTTATAAAATGTGACTAATATTACGGCGGGTGAATGTCAGCAGAAATTTTATCATATAAATAAAAAAATAGATTAACATTTACGCAAAAATAACGGAAATCTTGTACTAAACAATCAATTATTACTTACAGATACGAGAGTTGTAAATCTGTATGAATATGCTATTTTAGTGAGGTATATTTCACTGGTTTCAAAAGCAATCAGATTCAAAGTATCGCTTAAGAATGACATCATAATCGACTTATCAATAATGGACATTCCTATATTAGGATGATCCGGACGCGATTCATACAAATGTAAATGGCGTTGAATTTTGACCTGTCGTATATGTCTTAACATTTTCCAGTCATAGTTTACTCAACTTTCACAGTCTTCAACGTTGCATTAAAGAGAATTTTGGTATGTGAAATAATATAATCGAATTCTGAACTTCAACTTTCGTGCATTCTGTCTAGTGCTCGAAACATTTAACTGTGAATAAGATGTCGTTTGGTAACCACAAAGCTTTAAAGTGATGGATAGAATGGATTGAGAAACAAAAGTATTTACAATAAGCTTGAATTGAGTTCTTCCCTGAATCTTATTCGTTGTACGTTCTTTGCACACTATATAGCCATAACATAAATGTGTTTGCGGATGTTGAATACGTTAAATCATGTCAATATTCTGTTTAGGTAAACAAATATTGGTTGCGCGGGCGGTGATAACATTTACTATAATCAAAACTGCGATCTTGATATAAACACCTGACCAATCAAGTACATACATTTGTTAGTATAAACTAAGAATTTTATAGTGTAGATAAGGTAATTCATCCAGCAGACCAGTTTCGTCCTTATTGGGAACTCATCACACACTGTCCAGAATTTTGCGTGGACAGGGCTCGAACCTGGGCACGTCTGCTTCGGAATCTGCTGCTATAACAATTGAGCCATCGTGCCGTATACTATGCACAATTTTCAGTCGTATGCAAACCAATTTAATTCGGTTAGTTTGTTTCTTTTAGGTGGAGCCCATATAGCATCCATTTAGACCAAAATTTTAAACTGCCCTTCTCCAATTTGTCATTACTGAACAGACACCTAAGTAGATGGGAAAGTGTTATTGGAATGAACATTTATATAATTAAACGAACATTGGTTGCGCGGGCGGTGATAATGTTTGCCATGATCAATATAGCGAACTTGATATAAACACCTGACCCATTAAGTCCACACATTTGTCAGTATAAACTAAGAATTGTATAATGTAGAAAAGGCAATTCATTCAGTAGACCGGTTTTGTCATTATTGAGAATTCATCACGTACTGGCCAGAATTATTGAGCAGCAGGGTTGTTCAATGGTTAGAGCACCAGATTCCGAAGCAACGTGCCCAGGTTCGAGCCCTGTCCGCAGCAATTTCTGGACAGTACGTGATGAGCTTCCAATTAGGACGAAATCAGTCTACTGGATGAATTACCTTTTCTACATTATACATTTCTTAGTTTATACTGACATATATAATTACATAATGGATAAGGTGTTTATATCATGTTCACAACCTTGATTATAGCAAACGTTATCATCGCCATGGCAATCAATGTTCGTTTAATTATAATAATGTTCACTTCAATATCAATTCCTCATCTGGTGTTGTGTCTGTGCAATATTGACAGATTGGGGATGGTTAGTTAGTACAAATGTATGTACTTAATGACTCAGGTGTTTATATTCTGTTTGGTTATTGTTCCAAGGACGTAGTAGATACATTAATAAATAACTTAGTAACCTGACAATGATTGGAAGCTCTGAAATTGGCCTAACTTCTAGTGATCATATGTGCCAAGTAAAGAAGAAATGATGACCTAATAACAAGATTATCTTTTCAATTGTGACATAGACTGAGCTCTGTATTCATTAAGCTACCTTGTTCTGTCAATTGCCAAGAATAAAGCGTGTAGACATTATAATGCTTACTTGCACCAAATATTAATTAAAATATAAACATTATCCGAACTATTTATTACCTGTATGATGAAGCAAATAATTCATCTACATGAGCATAATTCTTTTAAAGTAAAGGGTATCTGGACAATAGCCTTGAGTGTAGCATTGTTACTGGCTAGAAAATACTGAAAAACAGTGTTTATATGACAAATCTAATTAAAATAGACAAAATATTGACTTTATATAATTAAAAGGTCATTGGTTGCTCGAACAAATATGATTATTTAAATCAAGAATGCGATCTTGATATAAGCACCAATCTCATTCTATATACATTAGTCAATATAAACTAAGCTTTGCATAATATGAAAAATGAAATTCATCCAGTAGACCGGTGTCGAACCTTTCAAGTATTGTTCATAATTTGCTGCTGACAGGACTCGCACCTTGGCACGGTTGCATCGGAATTTGTGGCTTTTTCCAATGCGCCACCCTACCACTCGCAACACTCAATTATCAGCACCATAATAACATATGTGTTTGGTCAGTTTATCCCTCCAGTGGAGCATATATAACGTCTCGTTCGACGTGAAGTTCCAGTGGTTAGAGCACCAATTGCCATAGTAAACGTGCCCAGATTCGCATCCTGCCCGCGGCAAATACTGGACTGTACGTTGTGAGTTCCCTATAAGGACGATGCTGATCTACTGAATGAATTAATATTTCTACATTGTGCAAAGCGTAGTTTACATTTACAAATTAATGTATATATATATATATATATATATATATATATATATATATATATATATATCATGATTGTAACCTTGATTTAAATAGAATATTGCCTTATTTCTTTAATTTTGCTTTCCATATATATGCAATGCGGTTTGATCCTCGCTAGTCTGATGATGATCATGGAAGGTCGAAACGCGTCAGTGCGTTGCGACTGGTGGTAGTTTTGTTATGTTGTTCGAAGACTGGTTAAATACAATGGGATTTGGTGTTTACTTCAAGCTCGCAAACTTGATTTAAAGAATTATTACCACCATCCGCACTAACCAATTATTGTTTAATTGAATTGCTTTATTTGGCTGACTTAAAGTTTAAAAATATCAGACTTGTGAAAAAATTGTGTTTAATGCAAAATTCATGCTTCTTTGCATTAGATGCTGTTTGTGGCGGCGGACTAATATATTTGCAATTATATATTAGGTGTTGCGCACTTAGTAACAAATGAGTTTAATTACGACCAAAAGGATAAACCAAAGTCAGCATGAACGGAAAGTATAATCTCAAGCACATTCGTTTCGTGCTTAGCGTCCTATATTTCCACATTCCTCGCCTGAATCTTTAGTGGGCAAAGAGCGTAATACCGGTTCCTACTGATGAGTCTCCAGTAAGCACGATGCGCATGTTCATAATTAATTCATAAATATATAACAATTTTTCTGATTTTGCTTTATGTAGAAGTATGAAATTGGACTGGGTGCCCCGTTTCCAAAATATGATCGCAAATAGTTGTTTTTCCTGACGGTTTCAAGCCTTTTTAATCAATTTCTGCGGTAAACGTTGCTGGATTCTTTTGGGCAATTGATTAACAGAATCCAGCAACATTTACCGCAGAAAATGATTAAAAAAGGCTTAACACCGTCAGGAAAATCAGCTTATTCCGATCATATTTTGGAAACGGGGCACCCAGTCCATTTGACCAATTTCTTACTTCTACATAAAGCAAAATCAGAAAAATTGTTATATATTTATGAAACCCTTTTTATAAAACAATAAAAATCTGGCCTAACTTTTCAAGAGTTCCATCAACATGTTATTCTAATCAACTGGCCACGAATCACACAATCCAACAACAATTTACTAGCATCCAGGCAGGACTAAACACCTCCTCGACCAGACTCAACAAACATTCGGTCGGATTGGCAACAAATTGAAGAGGAAAAAGCAGTTGCACATAAGGAGACAGAAATTTCGAAACAATATGGGCAATCAACACTGCCATCCGCACAGGCACTGTTGAAAAGTAGAGAAAACGAAACTACGGAACAAGGGGAAACGAAAGACTACACTCGGAAAAATAACATTCGTACACGTAACAGTCAAATATGCGAACAGTTAGTTAACTTTCAAGCTATTAATACAAGAATCATCAGATCTTAGACATCAATTTGCAACACAACGAGAATGCCCTTAACATGAAAACAAGGCCACACACAGACGCAAACGCATACACACTAATCAGCCAAAATCATAAATAGAAGTAAAATCGAGTCAGATTTGTTGCCACCCATATAATCAAATGAAAACCCAGATTGTATATACATGAAAGATTGTAAAGTTAAGTTTAGTATTCTCTAAACAAATGGCCTTTATCCACTTTGTAATTAATGTGTTTTTTCTTTCTAATTAGAAATATACTGTGTAAAATTAAAGGCAATGTACATAATTTAGAATATATATATATATATATATATATATATATATATATATATATATATATATATAAACCTAAATCAGAAACAAATTCGTAATCTTTGGCTTAACATTGCAATCCCTATCAAATATGTACCTATGAATGCGATAATTGCAGAAACAGTAAAGTTTGCCCAGATCCTCACAGGTAAAGATAAAACTAAGTTTGAATTGGATGTAGCCAAAGTGGTGTTACAGCTTAATGAGGAGAGATGCAAGCCGAATTATGATTTGATATGCATAATAGCGGAATTATTATCCAATAAAGAAATATGCCTTAAGGCGGGTAAAGGTGGCACAACAGTATTAATGAACCATTCACATTATGAGGTTAAAGTGTTTGAGCAATTAAAGAATGTCGCGTTTAATACTAAAATAAACAAAGACCCAACAGATAGGTTGCAAGGTAAGATTAAGACAATAATCAATAGAATGATTGAGTCGGATGACTTAGATTCAGGACGGGTATTCATTAATACAACGTGATATAGTCCCTCCGAGAGTTTGTGGTTCAGTGAAGATTCATAAGTAAGGTAAACCGATTGTAAATGTACAAAACTCACCAACTTATAGAATGTCTAAATTTCTATGCAACAGAATTAGAAAATATACATATTTTTAGATTATACATTAAAGTAAATAAAATTTCATTGACGTTATTAGTAGATACAATTTTATGACGAGTGATATAATAGCAAGCCTGTTGTATCTATGTGCAAACAGCATTGGAAAGTGTAAGATAAAAGAAAGTAGCAAAACTAAATTTAGAAGTGTTATGGAAATGCTAAATATTTCTATGTCCTCCACCTTCTTTAGGTTCAGCAAAGAATTTTATAGACACGTTAAACTTGTCCCTATGGGACAACAACTATCAGTCCCGGTCGTTAATATTTCTATGCACTATTTAAAAAAATCTTTTGTTAAAATCTCCTATCAAGCCAAACTTGTATGTGAGATTCCTGGATGATATGTTTCTTATTTAGAATCATGATGATAATGAGTTAAATAAATTAATAGAATTAGTCAACCAGTTACGCGAATTAAAATTTACATTAGAAAATGAGAATAATGATGAATTATTATTTCTGAGTATAAAAATAAAACGGAATGGACCCAGATTGGAAAGATATATTTTTAAGAAAGAGACTTACTCGGGAATCCCTCTCAATTTCTTCTCAAATCACTCATACGGAATGAAAATAGGCATTCTTAAATATATGATATTATGAAACCTTTAGAGTAGTGTATTTTAAATATAGAGATAAGGAATTGATGAGATAATAGGAAATATTCAAAATAAACGTCTATCCGACAATTATAATAGAAAGGTTAATGAAGGAGATGTTGCTGAGATTTAAAGGTAGTATAGTAAACCAAGTAAAGAAGGAAACAGAACTATGTAAGTGCAAATTATGGTATTACCTGATTCAAAATTGAGCAGAAAAGTTAGAATAACAGCAGCCATATACAATATCAAAACAGTTTTAATAGAATCTCTTACTATTGGCAATAAACTAACTAACCAAAAAGAAAAAAATAGAATCCCTCAATACATCAGGAGTACATACAATATCTTGCAAAGATTGCAAGCACAGGTATATAGGCGAAACCATGCGCCCGATAAAAGTTTGTAGAGGGGAACACAAAACGGCTTGCAAATATGGACACATTTAAAGATGAGATCTAGCTAGGCGTTTAAGGGAAATAGGTCATGAAATAAACTGGGATAGATACAAACGCATCGCGTTATGAAACCGCAACAGATTAACTGGACTAATTAGAGTGTCAATTGGAATAAAATCGAGCAATGATTTAATGAATGTAACATTGGTAGAAAAACCATTAGACCCAATATTTAATGAAACATTTTCTAGGGTAGGAAAACGGGAAGTCGATGAACTGGAGTTAATTATAAAGCTGAGTAAGAGACCCCTTTATTGGAAACTGAATGAGCTTGACCTAAAACAATATAAATTCCTAATTTTCTTCTAATCTTATCATTCTCAAAAACATTATTCAGTAGATTTTACACAGATCTATAAATTAATATGATAGACGATGTACTTATAAATAATTAAATACTTAAGCTGATATATTTACTATATATATCGTGAAATATAAACATCCATTAATCTTACACGGTTAGTTATATTTATATATGTTTTTATGCATATTTATATTTATTCCGTATATTTATATAAATTGTGAATAAAGTAATAATGAAATAGTAAAGTTGTCATATAGAGCATATTCATGGTTAACCCGAGGCACTAGTCTTTATACCGGAACGTTAAATGTTGCGTTTATAGATATATATAAATATATTTATATATATAAATATATAAATAAATAAATATATATATATATATATATATATATATATATATATATATCAGTAGATAAATTTATCCTATATAAATATATATTAAAATACATGACATATATATATACAAATAACAAAAGTAGAACTATATATATTTATATTTATATAATAATTAATAAAATATAAATTTTGTTATTAATAGACATTATTTTGATTATAAACATTTGACTCTCACTGTTGCTTATATATACATATATATATATATATATATATATATATATATATATATATGAATAAATATCTGCAAGTTCTATAAACATAGATATTTATGTGCTTCCTATATATATATTTATATAAGGCATTGTTATAAATATATATAAAATCTCACTGTTGTCTATATTCATTTATACATATGCATAACTATATATGAGTTGTACATTTATATATGTATATTTTCTAAGTTTAAATAAAGTGTGTTAGAAATATAATTATAAATGTAGAAATGGAAAGTTGTATATATATATATATATATATATATATATATAATGATTTATTTTTATCTATGGGCATATATTTATATAAATTTATTTCCATAATTTGGTTCACATAAGAAAATGCTTTTTGTTAGTTATTGTAGACAATTCATGTGCGTTACACATAGTTTGTCCTTACTATCTCTTCCTTTCTCTCTTTATTTATTCTTAACCTAAGCATCGCTCTGGCTTTCACTCTCTTTCCATCGAGGTACCTTGCTGTCTTTGGTTTATTCTTCGGGTCATATTTGAACTAATTGTTACTAGGTGCGCAAAACCTAATATGCAATTGCATATATATTTTAGTTTGCACCCACAAGCAGTACCTGACAGTCATGCTTGTTGGTTTTTACAGTTTTGAATTTTAACTTTAATTACCGTGACATCGCAACAGTCCAGTTATAACTCGCATGTTCGATACATTCTCTCTCCCCATCCCATTAAGATTCTGCACTTTATATTAGATTATGTATATCGGAAATTTGAGATGGCTGCAATAGTACTGAGATATGAGTTGGTCTGCCATTTGTAGTATTTAAGTACATATAAATATGTATGTATATATATATATATAATATATATATATATATATATCTATATATATATATATGCATGTATAGAGTTTAGTTACTGAGGTCAATTCTTTGTTTAAAACTATTAGTTTGTCACTAGATTGTTTTAAATATATAAATAGAACTGTTTCGGAACGAGGTTACCACATTTGATTAAATCTGCTATTGTGAGCATTGTACTGTTTATGCGTGACTAGAGGCCTGTTGATGGTTCCGGAAATGAGGAATCGAAACGTTGTCAATCAAAGAAGATTAGATCGTACCTCATTTCCATTGGTTAGTATGTTGAAGCCTCCGGGGGTCGAATCAGTACCCAGCCACAGCGAATACCAACTCAATGCGTATTTTGAAGTGGGGATAAATCGAATCTTTGCGAAACTGATAGTGCAAAACGACAACCCACGATCGCAATCCTTCAAAAAATATTCCATTATAGTTTTCTAAAATTTAAAATCTTATGATACTACTTATATATATATATATATATATATATATATATATATATATATATATATATATAATCTGAATGTATGATTTAAGATTAATTTAGCAAGGACATAAAAGTTGTCATACAACATAATTTGTTTCCGTGTATTCCTGAGTCGAACGTCTTTTCATGGCCAATCTAGCAGATAGTCACTCCATCGTCAGATCCAGCTTCATCTAAAATGGAATGAAACAGCTAACACTGTGTAGTTTAGAAATGATAATTGGTAAATTACGTACACGTGTAAACGTTTTTAATGGATGAACTTAATCAATGTTAATCCTCATTGTTTTATTAAATTGTAAATAAAAGTACCAGATATTGCAATTGAGTTCATTCCTGGAGTAAAGAAATTGGGCATATGAAAACTGTGTTGTACAATTTTGCTTCATAATAAAGTCATGCTCGGATGACCAAAGCAATCCCAAATTTACTTTACGAAGGTCTTTGTGTGTATATGTGAATAAAATGAGGTACTTTAGTGGCAAAGTAAATTGAATGAATACAGCTGTTATTAATATCATTAAAAGTTCGAAAATCTCCGTTTTACAGCCAAGTCATTCACTCGACCACGGCGCCAAGCTAACTGAATCAATCCAGTTCTTGTTTATGGTATATAGACTACAAATGTCTATATAATTAGACAAATATTGGTTGCGAAGGCGGTGATAATATTTACTTTAATCACAGGTGCGAACTTGATCTAAACACCTGACCCATTATGTACATATATTTGTCAATAAAAACTAAGTTTTGTATAGTGTGGGTTAGGCAATTCACCCAGTAGACCGGTTTTGTCCTTACCGGGAACTCATCATGTACCGCCCAGAATTTGCCGCGGACAGGACTTGAACCAGGGCACGTCTGATTCGGAATCTGGTGCCCTAGCCACTGAGCTACTTTGTCGAGAATTTTTCTCGTTTTAAAGATAGTAATTCTAACGAACCAGGAATTCCCTCTTATTTGGTAATTAAGCAGTGGAAATCATAATAATAGGACGCTACAAACATACCTCACCCAAATATATAGTGCTTAAAGGGCGTAATAACGGCTTCTACTGATGAGTCGCCAGTAAGCACGAAATGAGTGTGCATGAGATTATACTTTCCGTTGATGCTGCTTTTGGTTTATCCTTCTGGTCACAAATGAACTAATTTGTAACTAGGTTCGCAGCACCTAATACATATTTGCATATATATTAGTTCTCCGCACCATACCGTATTTAACTATTTAATCAGAATTGATGATGAGGCTCGAACAAGTAACGCACCGAGTAGCAGTTACTTCTGTACTCTTACACCACCCATTTAATATACAATCAATCTACGGAGCCATGGTTTTGTATTTATTGTATAATTGTATGTTGCAAGCGAGGAATGTATGCGATAATGGGAACCCCAATGTGAGTTGCGAATATTTGAAAATCTATATTGTCATATTTTGCTAAATAAAAATGTTTCTACGTGCATTTCGCATGTATCATTTCGACCATTTGCCACCCTTCGAAGTAAGGCAAAATAAATCAGGACAGAGCTCCCGTCTGTTTTATTAGTTTTTTTAATGCTACCATTTAATTTCCATCAACAGACCGGTGTGCAATACGTATGTGTAAATGTGTCTATTTCTGTTTACCTACACAGTAAATTGTAATCACACGCCTATACCTATTTAATTGATTTAAAGCCAACAGTTTTAAATTTCTCCAAGTAAATGTCAGATTTTAATGTCACTGCTGGAGGTTGTAACATTATTTGGGAATAGTTTAACCTATTAACATATTCACTTAGCGGTAAATCAATATTTATTAAAATAAATTAAGCTAGAGCAATATTTGTGCAAGGAAGAAAGTAAAACTTACATTCATGTCAAAAGTAAGTCAATAAATAAATTATAAAAACGTGTCGCAAATAATCAAGTTCAGGTAATTGTGCAAGATCCTTCGCAGCAAAAAATTGAAACCTACAAAATCACTAAGTTATAAATCAGGAAAACACAACAACTTATAAGGCAAGATGCCCGTAATTAATTTGTAAAACATTTAACGACATTTCATAATCTTTAAATGCTTTAGATTTAAAATCCCATTTAATTTTAACGTTTATGTTAAAGGTTTTAAGCCTGATCTTCATTTAAATGTGATACAAATCTAATTTATAATTTTAGTGAAACTTAAATTATAAGAATTTATGAAAAATTCTTTAGTAAGACGAATGTTACTTCCATTTAGTATGCCGATAAATGTAATGTAAAAACGAATTTGCCGTAATGCTTAAAACAAAAAAATCAAATTTGGAATGTGAAGTGGCACAATTTCGGCGAATTTTGGTATTTAAAAGCCGTCGCAAATAGTGATTATCTACCCATATGTAAACGTGTTCTAAATCTATATAGAATAAATCTCAAGAAGAACCAGCTGGAGTTTTCCAACTGTGGTCCTAATCCAGCTATTCAAATTCGAAAATAATCGAAATATAAGATTATTATGAAGACCTTTAAAACTAGACAAACTTTTCTGATAAGAACAATAAAACATTAAAATTAGGCAGACAAAATTGTTTCAAACTATTTAAGGAAGTCATCACGTACTAGCCAAAATTTGCCTCGGACTGGGCGAATTCTGGCTAGTATGTGATGAGTTCGGAATAAGGCCGGAACCTGTCTACTGGATGAATTTCCTTGTTCACACTATACAATACTTAATTTATACTGACAAATTTATGAACTTAATGAGTCAGGTATTTATATCAAGATCGCAACCTTGATTATAGTAATTGTTATCACCGCCCGCGAACCCAACGTTTGTTTATTTATAAAAGGACAGATGTAAAATAAAATTCCTAATAAAGGAATTAATACTAAACAAGGTCACATAACTTAAGGCAGAAAAATAGAGAGATACCCTTCTGATGAGTCGGTCTAACAGCATATAAACAAATTGATTAAAACTGAACAAAACGGAGGTATATATGAAAATAAATAATGAAAAATGTGACAATGATCAAATATACGACTTTAAACGTTGATTAAGACATAGCGCTTAATAAAACACTAAATAGTGTCACGCTCCAACCCAGCCTGTACGGTTTAATTAATGTTCACCAACCAGATACATTTTAAGGTCTGCTGCTTTTACCCAACAATCAATAGAATGTCAATTTTCTACGTATTTGCGCTGTATAAAAAGAAAATGCTTATACTTTTAATATCATAACTAGATGAATATATTTAGTTTCAGTGAGGATGTCGAGAAATATAAGCTTGTCGATTATGCCATTTTTGTTAGTCTGGGCGTGGTATCTATTTCCATGAAAAACAGCATTAAACACATTATTTATTTCTAATTTTTTAATGGTTGTATAAGCGATGATTAGAATGGTTCTATTAATTTATTGTAAATTTACGAAGAGACTTTGACAACAAAGAATAAATTCCGATATCAAATATGCTTACTGATAATTTTAACAAGACTAGCTGAATAATGCGTCACTTAGATGAAAACCCGTCTATTTCGTTTATTAGGGATACATTATTTACCTTGAATCATGATAACAAAGTGATAGTCAAATTTTTTATCTTGAGTATTGGATGAGTGAATACGTTAGAAAAGAATGAAACTAGATAATTAACAATCACGGATGTCAATTTAACAAAAGTAATCTTATAATGTAAAAAGTTGTTTATTGGTAATAAACTCACTAAAATTTGTTTCTTGATTTTAAATTGAATCAACTCTACCGAATGTAGATGTGTACATTAAAACAATAGACAATGAGAAACATTTGGAGGATTGGCGTAAACTGGAAGGATGGGGCATTAAACCCAATTCTGGAAATAATAATGGTTAAACATGTCAATTAATTGGTAAATTATAACATGAGCCGTGAGTAAATTTTGGCCCAAAATTATAATGCTTAAAATCAGCCAGAGAGAATGATAATCTTACGGTCATGCCATTACCGTCTTTTACATATAGTAAAACAATGAAATCGGTAACACTAGTACCCAATATTAGAACAGTCTTAGTAAATTCTCTTACCAGTGACTTCAAACATTTTAACCAAATGGATAAATTCAACCATTGCATAAATCGTGATTTTACGAGTTCCAAAGTAACTATTGTAATCCACAGTGTGTGAATTTTAGCGTAAGCCAAATTAAGATAAGGGGACGAAATCATAGCCATTGGATAAAAATCGTGAAATATATTAGATGGACTGCTCGTGCATATCGATATGCAGACGTAGAGAATAAAAAATAAAATCTTTTGAAATCAACTCGTGAATTGTCATAGTGTAAGTAACAGGAGAGATAAAATATCTTGGCTTTAAATGGAAGCGATACCTCGTTTATCAGAATCGGAAATTAACTCCAGTAAAGGATAAAAAATGATGAATTTGGGTTGGCTTCTTAAAAATGGTGACAAAACTTCTGAAGAGAGGCTAAATTGTGTAGCATCCTTTAAATGCAAATCTTGATTTCCACATATTTTTTCTTAATCGTAAGTAAATTATTATCTCTATTTTCGTTTACTTTGTTTTACCCGTTAACTTTATGCCAAAATATTTCTAAATTCTTCAGGTAATTAATTTCCATTGCTCATCTTTCCTATTCATATTTGCTAATTTTTCTACCAGTAAGCTAGTTTTATATTTCTTATAACTTTATTTATAGAACGTTGCAATTTGAACGCTTGTACCAAACTGATTGGTGGATACACAGGAGTAATGACACATAACTGAAACTGAAAATATGTTCATCAGATATTGTTTTTAATATACAATGCAATAATAGGAACGAGTTAGCAACTTAGGCAAGAAAATGTTACACAACAGAGAATAGATTAATTACTTTATCCTTCTTGGGCCCAATGAGGTGTTTGCATTAACTGCCTTCAATTTTACTCGAATATTTCGACTTCCGGTTTCAGAAGCCTTTTTCAACTGGAAGCACATCCCAAAAACAATTTGACAATCAATATGTGAAGTGATAAATTTAGCTTAAATTGCCTTATTCTACTTATTTCTAAATCTCTTAAGCATAACTGTATTTTTCACTAGGTAATTGTATGTCATTTATATATATATATATATATATATATATATATATAATATATATATATGTGTGTGTGTGTGCGCGCATGATAATAAATCAATGCAATTTAATTTCGATGAGTGTACACATGCAGACACATACTCACACGTATATGACATTCACCTACCTAGTGAAAAGACAGTTATGCTTAATAGATCTAGCAATTAATATAAATGAGACTGTCTATACTAAATTTACCACTTGACATATTGATTGTCAAACTGTTTTTGGGATGTGCTTCCGCAAACGGAAGTCGAAATATTCGAAGTCAAATTGAAGATAGTTGACGAAACCACCTTGTTGAGCCCAATAAGGATGAGTTAGCAAATTGTGAAACGTTGCAGATAAACATATTGCAACCCGACTAATGCAAGCGGAACAAGTGTGTTCGGGCATTGATTCTAGACTGGAGCTGATACACATAAGGAATGGGAGATGGCCGCAATTCACACTCTCACACTGTGTCAAAATTTCCTTTATTTTGCCATTTGTAGACATATAAATGTGTTAACTTACAGATGCATGAGGCGAAAAGAAGAAATAAATGCCTATTGAACATGTGAAAATGTTTTTATCTTTGCAAACAGGAACGGTATCATCAATATTCAAGTTGCGGCTGGCGGTAGTTTTGTTATGTTGTTCGACGACTGGTTAAAAACAATGGGATTGGTGTTTACTTCAAGTGCGTTGCGGCTGGCGGTAGTTTTGTTATGTTGTTCGACGACTGGTTAAAAACAATGGGATTGGTGTTTACTTCAAGCTCGCAAACTTGATTTAAAGAAGTGTTACCACCACCCGCGCAATCAATTATTGTTTTATTGTATCATCAATAGTTCTAATTCCTTTCTTTTTTGAAAAAAGACATCTTTTCGCATGTAAGTTAATTTTAATGCATAGCTTTTAAGCTTTATAGTGCCAAATCCTGATTTTCTTTAATTACTTTAGGTGATAACAGCAGTATTGCTTTGTTCCATCTCCAAACTATTGCCTCAAATTTAATTGTCTTAGTCAATACTGAAAAACGTAATTAAATACCTCTTAGTGAAGATGGTATGTTAAAATATTCACAATGAGTAGGGCACATCCCAGCCAAACACGTCAACCTGAAGTTAGCATGCAGTTTGTATCAAGATATGCGTTAAGTTCACTTAGATTTATGCATATCTGCTATTCCATTTTGCTGCCACCATTTGCAGACAGTGACAAACATACACAAACGCGATGCACGTGTGTCTTGTGAATGGCAAAAATACTAATATAGTCGATAGTTTTCAGTTTTTCAATTTTTATTATTTCAAAATGGCAATAGAAGGCGTGCAAAAGTGTACGCTGAAATAGTCCCAACTCAACCAAATATGACTAACTGGACTCAAAGCAATATAATGCGCACATCACTGTCAGGAAATTCTATAGAAATGCGTTGTGGCAACTAATTGATTGCGCATGTGTTAATAACAACTCTTTAAATCAATTTTTCGGCCTGAAGTTAACACCAATTCCATTGTATTTAACCAGTCGTCGAACAACATTGAAAAACTAACCTTCGTAACACGTACTGACGCGTTTTGAACTTCCATTATCATTGTCAGAGTACGACGGCAAACTGACTAACGAAGATCAGACAGCAATGAATATATATATGGAAAAAAAATTAGATATGCTGCTCTCTCCTCTAGTAGTCTCGCATTTACTGTACTCAACTGGATTTTTCGGTTGCACAATTTAAATGCAGTCACGAACATTAACGTTTTGCAGCGTTCGCCACATATTTTTATAGGTAATGCAATTAAAAAATCAATAACTTCGCGGATGGTAGTAACAATTCTTTAAACCAAGTTTGCCAGCTTGAAGTAAACATCAATCAAATCGTATTTAATCAGTCGATGAAAAGCATAGCGAAACTACCGTCGGTCAAGCGTACTGGCGCGTGTCGAACTTGCATTATCACCATCAGAGTACGACGGCAAATTGACAAGTGAGGATCAAACTGCAATGCATATGTCTGGAAAGCAAAACGTGTTTAGTATTGCAAGAACCATCTACCAGACTATAGTTTGGTCGTTATTCATTTGCTTCTCTTCGATAACTAAGAATTTTAATAAAACGCTCTTACTATTGTCAGATATCTTACCTGTCAAACGTTTTACTTCTAAACCCATTGAACTAAAACACTTGTTGTCCTTTACCTGATTTTAATTTTGAACTGAATTAAGTTGCACGTTAGTCATCTATATATTTCTGATATTTCAAATAATCAACATTTTAAAGAAAATTTATATCCACAAATATTGATTTCCTATTGGTCAAACGTATCTACGGTTGCCAGTTGGTGTGGAACAAATTTGAAATTTTTCTTCTACCAAAAGTTATTTTTGAACGCCTAGCTACGGTAGCGCAGCCGGGTCTCCATTACGATTTTGCATTTTCTTCTGATGGACTAGTACGATTGTAATGAAACGATGGGTAAACCCATGGTATCGAAGTTTATAATAAAAAGAAACTCAAAATTACGCACAGGCTTTAAGCAAAGATGGCATGGCTTATTAATAAAACAGTCAGTGAAAAAGAGTTTGAATTGCCGCCTGATAACACTTTTACTTAAAGTTATACAGTCCCATCCAGTGTTTACGTTCTAGTAAAAATCCATAAGTAGTTAGAGTAGATGTGTAACATTATCCGAACTTTTAAATTTTTTATATCATTAGAACAAACTCTTAATTTTCCAGCGAAGCTGAGTGAGGCTCTTACGGAAAGGCGGAGTATTTATAATTAAATTTATTAAGATTAAATTGCAGGTTTTCAAGATGTTACCTCATATTCAAATATATCCGTTCGACTGATTAAGGATTGCTCGAATAGACGCCCAAATTAAAATTATAAAGTACTCATGACTATACCTATTATAATGAAAATGATTAACCTATGAATGTCTTCTGCATAATTAAATTCCCGTAATGAATTCTCCATGAAAACGAAACGTTTTCCAATTAGATGAGTGCTGTGATCCGACTGCGAATATATTGATTAACTATTCATGTTCCACAAAATTCGATGAAGCATATCTAATAACAGCATTTCTTTTAAAACATTGATTACAATACATTTGGAGTTTGAAGCAATTAGACAGATAAATTGGATAAATTTCCGAGACAGGCGAATAAGACGAGTGATTTGAATTTTATTGACGATAGTGAGTTACATGGTAATTTAAAATTATTAGACGGCAATCTAGATGTAAATGGCCATTTATAGAATGATCTCTAGTTACAAAAATAACAAATTATCTTATTCTATAAAACCGTTAGTCAAATTATCCGTACTAAATTTAGATATAAAAATATTATTTTGCACCACGAATTCTCATTTAATTGGTATGTGACTAACTCATCCTTATAGTCTGACTTCTATAATGTGCGTTAAGTTAAATTATCTGTCTGTGTAGTTAATCAAATTAAGCGTATAACGCAGATTCACAGCTTTTCATGAACAAATCGTTGCCATCAAGATAAGTTTATTGTGCGTTAATTATTGCGTACTTCGTAGCAGATTAATTCAAATATGACCAGAAGGATATGTCAAAGTCAGCCAAAACGAATGGTATATTTTCATGTACTGGCAACTCACCAGTCGGAATTGATAATACTCCATATACCAACTACATAGTTGGTCCAGAAATGTGGGACCGTCGGAGGGTACAAACGTACGGCTATATTTGGAACAGTAGTGAATTTTCCAAAAATACGTCCGTCGATATAGCTTAGGCGTAGAAATCTTATGTAGATCGTACTGACTGATTAATAAATAAAAACAGTGAATTACGGAGCAATTTAGACTTAACAAAGCTGTTAAAGAAAAGAACGTTTCCGCAATTGTCAAACACATTTATTACGAAGGTCATACTCCAAATCAAACGGATTTCCCGGCGTCTTCCGCAGCAAAACCGAAAACAAGTTACGCACAGCCGAAGTTAATTCATGTAACATTCTTAATCTGCAGAAAAGTAAACACAAGAAGTTCATACATGATTTTATAATAGACTGGTGTATTGGTAGCTTTTATACAAGATTGCGATCTTGATATAAGCACCTGACTCATTATATACATAATTTTATCAGTATAAACTACTTATTGTAATGTTTGGAAAAGACAATTCATCGAGTAGACTGATTCTGTCCTTATTGGGAACTCATCAAGTACTGTCCAGAATTTCATGCGGTAAAGGCTCGAACCTGGGCACGTCTGCTTCGGAATCTGGTGCTCTAACCATTGAACCACTCTGCCGCACTTAAAACGCAATTCATCCAGTAGATCGTTTTCGTCCTAATTGGAAACTCAACACGTGTATTGTTTGTGTGTGCCTGCGTGTGTGCTTTTCCGAATTCCTATCTCGTGTTAAATGATGAATGTATTTGATCCACCTTAATTGTCCTTATTTTCGAAAGCTAATTTCATAAGTTACCAGCTAACTTACATCTGAGTTGAGTTCTGGTCAAAAAGAAATATATTATTTTTAACTGCGTTGTGTATAACTGCTATATATCAGATGTTTGCTTCAGTACAATATTTATTTCTTATTTCAAATTAGAAATTCATAAAATTGGCTGAAATATAATGTATACATGATAATTCTTTAGACATTAACCACAGTAAAACTGCCAAGTTTACAGCAGGCACGATTTCCATGTTCGCAATGTTATATGCTTAGTGAAAACTGCATTCCTATTGGACTTTTGTACTCTAATCGAAATTGTAAATAATACCTTTACTAAGAATTTTAAAATCCATATTATAATTTTTACGAATATTTTATTTAATGTTCACTTATTTCCATAGTAATTTAAATACAGAATCTCATTGAATCCTCTGATGTACCTAAACGAAAGTGAAAGCCATAAAACAAATAATCAAGATCGAAATAACTAAAGTCCGACTTGAGATCATTTCCATTATACTAAAATTTATTCTTCCAAAACTCGATATTTAATAATATCCTTCACTGCTGATTTAGAATCACGATGATGGGTAGATAATCTCCCTCTCTTTTCGTCACGCACCCATCAGACGAAAGCGAAATCAGAACACCTATCTAAAATATGCAAACTCAAAAATGTTTGCAAAAGTAGACCAACAAAATCGTAAAATTACACAGTTTAAGCAAAGACGATCCAAAAAAATTTTAACGTGACTTTTTACACATAAACTTCGTTTAAGGAACTGGCAGACACGTCAAATGTCCAAAATTAAAAATTATGCAATTTTCATATGGCGAGTTCATGACCTCTATACATGTAACCTGGTCTATGTAGGAGAAGATATGTGATGCAATCACCTTGTTGAGCCCAACAAGGATAAGGTAATTAATCTATTCCCTGTCGCGCAACATGTTTCTTTCAAACCTAGGATACTTAATTATTATACATCATTTATTAATTATCGTTGTAATAGAGCTAATCTGTTGAATGTATACCTATGCACACATACATACAAAGTTTTTGGCCAAACCAAAAGTGAATTTTGACCGTTGATCCGGCACCTACTGATATGTTGACAGTAAGCACAATACATATGCGTACATGGAATTATGTATTCTTTTTGTCTGGTGGACGTTTGTCTCTTACTTTTGCGATTAGACTTGTTTCTCCATATGATAAACTCGATAGCGAACTTCTACACAAACTGTGTGTCAGTTTGCTCTGGAGAAATGTGAGCAAGGTATTAAAGAAAACAGCTAGCACAAAATTTCAAAATATAGATTAAAACAACAATTCCTGGAAAGATGTCATGGAAAACAAGCCACAGTTTTCAAAATTATCATTGCCATTTGTTGAAAGAAATTTGTTTACCAACATTTATTCACGTATAACGAAGAAGCGTTTAGCATATTTTGTTATCAAATACGTGAAAAACTTATGCCCAGATATGAAATTAAAGTTGCATTGTATTTTTACAGGCGCGATTTCGCTTTGTCTTGTCAACTGATTTACTGGAGAAACGAAAATTTGCTAATCAATTTTGTTTAAATAAAAAAGGGGCCTACGTAATTAGAATAAAAAATATTAATCCAGAACGTCCAAACAGAAGAAAAATACCAAAATACTGACTTATTTCTAAAGTGAGGCTCTCGATTTTGAAAAACATTTGAATTCCTAGCAAATAACATTATATGATAACGACAGTAAAGTTTGTATTTATTTTCAATCGGTCATTCGATTTAAAAGCGAATAAGTATGAAGGACGACAAGAGTATAAATTAAAAATTGTTGACATTTGCCACCAAATTTGATTGTAACTAAGATCAATCTTATTAAGGCAGACGCAGTAGTAGATTGAATTTAGAGCGCAAATATGGATTGGTGCTGCACAAGTCAACGGAATTCTTTTTAATTTTCTTTAAAGTTAGTTTTGTTAGTATGCCTCCCTATTTCGAGGTTAATGATATAAATAGCGGTTTTCTGAAACTGCGAACAAAAACGTTTTCTTCGTGTCCTGACATGATCATGGGGCTTTCCTACTGTAGGCGAAATGGTGCTCATTTATTTAACTCTTTTTGTATTTTTGGCGTTCTATTTAGGTAGGCTGCTTTCCGCTTTAACACAAATGAATATCGTTTATTATTTCTACAGTAAACCAGCTAAGATGAGACGAAAGCGCCTTTGTAAGATGTCAAAGTTGTCATGATAAATATTGGCACTCATGAAGCATGTCGAAAAAAATAACATGACGCATGCTTGTCTGATGACACGGGTAGTACTTGTGGGTGTCTGTGTAGTCATAGCCACAATTTCTCACGACTGTTTCAAACCACAGGTACATGTATATATGCAGACACGTTTTTTGATTAACCACTTATCTTCCATTTTTGTTTTATTCGATGATATTAAGAGAGAGACCTAGATGGTATTCAGTTACCATTGCTATATAGACGTGAATAAAATTGGCAGTAGAGTCAACTGATGCTTAAATCAAGAAACAATGTTTGGTAATTTAATAACGCTTAGTTATCACTCTATTTATTCATTCGTCTACTTTGTTTACAAGCTGTACCATTATTTCAACGATCGAAAGTCTAAAATACCAGACAAGATTTTATTCTGTGGCAAATATTTTTGTGATTTGATTAGAGTTCGTTTATCATAAAATTTAAAATATGTTATCCCTCAGTTAAATTATGCTTTAAAAGCACAAAGGAAAGTATTTAAAATGCAAAAGATAGTTTATTCTAAAATGTAACAGTAAGCAATGTGTAATTTCAAAATTTAGCCTTGAAAGCGAGTTTTACTTTCCTGAATACGATAACGCACACACAACTTGAAAATTGCCTGTGTTTTAGGTACATCTACATGCCACACCTTTTTCCCTATGTTAAAATAGCTTTTGTATGCGTGTCACGAATGAAACTGAAAAATAGTTTGGTCATTAGCTGATCATTTAGACACTCAACGTATTAAAGCCCGTAGAAACTACGCTGCTGTTGTGAAGCTAAATATTATTTCCATAGCCGTTGCTAAGTTACAGTTAATTTATTTGGAAAAAATAGAAGATAGTCAATGTGAACTTAGAAAAAAAGTATAATTGAAAAGCTATTTTAAATAAGCAATTTGTATACAGAAATTGAAGGCTAGAGTTTTAAACTCAAAAGGAAGTAGAATTTTAAAGAAATTATTCGAGTGATAAACTTACTGTGTGATTGAATCACAATGGATTCTGAATATGATCATTAAAAGGGTAAATTAATAGATAAAATGAAGGTAGGCTTGGTATAAAATAAAGACCAATTAATGAAATAAAATTGTAAGAAAACATTAAAAGTGCAATGAATCAGAATACTTTTTCTCCTTTTATTCTTGGTTACAGCATTCTCTACACTTTTTACAAAGGGCCGACTTTATGCATTGTTTATTCTGTTTAATTAAGTTAACTAAATTCTCAGAGGGCGTGGTCTCTATCCTATAATGACATATTTGGAGTGGTTAGTTGGAACGTGAGGTCGAAAGAGATTCTACTTGAAAGAAAGATTAATCAAAACCATTAGCTAAGAAGGGCGTGTAGTGTGCGTAGGATAGCGTAGAGGCCAAGTTCTCAGACACTGAAGCAAATGTTCTCTGGTTCGCTGCGAAATTATGAGTAGATCTTTACGAGTTAAGATTAAGGAAGAAACTGTACAACTGGATGAATTTCCTGAATGTTTACGCAGTGCAAGCGTCTCATTTGTCTACACGATTTTCTTTCATGGGTAGTAGATTTTCACTGTCAGTTTCGCGAAGATCCGATTGATACTCATTTCTGTGAAAGATAGAGAAACTGGGTGAATCGCCTTTGTTACCTTACACAATGCTTAGATTATACTGATAAATTTAGATAATGGGAGTTGCGTTTATTTAAAACTCGCAACCTCGATTTAAATTAAAAAAAGGTTTTCGTAAGTTGTGTGGCCAAGACATTTAAATGAATTTCCTAGAAGTACATAAGGCTTACATAGTGTATAACGATAGTTCGAAAACCATAAAATGGACTAGATCATACAATATTATAAGTTTAGTATCAAGTGGGGGATGGGTGGCATCGCATCCATCACGCCGCATATTTTTCAATCGATTAAAACACAAGATCTTCTCTTTCGATATGCGTTCATTACACTATCGTCGCTCCATCAAAACCTGTCAGGCTACTATGCGGATATACAAGTATGTATTAGGTGTTGCGAACCTAGTAACAAATTAGTTCAGTTGTGACCAAAAGGACAAACCAAAGGCAGCATGAACGGAAAGTATAATCTCATGCACATTCGTTTCGTGCTTACTGGCGACTCACCAGTAGGAGCCGGTATTACGCCCTTTAACCACTATATATTTGGTCAAAGAATGTGGAATAATAGGACAGTACAATCTCCTAGACGAATGTGTAAACCTGCAATAGTGAAGCTAACATCATCTAAAGTCAACGAAAATGCGACTTCAAAGCTAACTCACGCTATATAATATATATACCGAGTCTGTTAAGGATACTAACACTATGGCTATTGTGTTAGTAACCGATACCAACATTATTGTACCGAAAAGGTACCTGGCGGCAGTCGGTAGTTTTGTTATGTTGTTCGATGACTGGTTAAAAACAATGGGATTGGTGTTTACTTCAAGCTCGCAAACTTGATTTAAAGAATTGTTACCACCACCCGCGCAAACAATTATTGTTAAATTGTATTGCCTATAGTTTATAAACTAGTTTTACTCATAAAATCTAGCAATCTATAATATTTATATTTTAAAACTCTTTTTCTCGCTATATGTTAATTAAATTGTGGATAAATTATTTTTTAGGTGTTTAATTATTGAATCATCTTTATTTAATTTCTACGTGTGGTTTTCGATACCTTTTCAATTATCATCACGATGCTTGTTGTACTAGCACGCTATTATCTTCCATTTTATAAATCAGATCTGAATGACAAACTAACAATAGAGGATCAAATGAAAATAGTCCATATAGTATATGGAAAGTAATGTTTTGTTTTTATCCTTAGAAAGCTCGCATAAACTCTATTTGACTTGAATACCAACTGCCAATTAGTAGAAAGATTTATTTAAAGTATTGAACTATGGCAAAATGATTGCCCGATTTTTATCAATAAAATGTTCTGACTTGAAATAACCATTGAACTATTTTTATTTAGACAGGAACATGAAAAAGAAAAACTTCCATTTTTTGCACGTTCTGGCGCCTTCCAACCTTGAATTTGAACAACTGAACTCGATGGCTAACTGACTAACGAGGCTCAAACAACAGTATCTAATTTTTCTTGGGCGGGACAATTGATCATTTTCAGGTGATCTGATTTTTGGCCTCGATTGATGGGTTCGCACTTGTCCCTTCTTCTTTAAGCCTTCCATCAGCTGATTGCCTGAAAATGACATTGGAACAAGATTTTCCATTGTTATTTTTCCGAATTTTCGAGACCGAATTTCCAGTCTCATCTTCAGGGTTGACGCAATACGCACAGGAATAAAACACAACTTGTGGCAAATGTGGTATCTAATAATCAATTTAAATTCTAAACGCATGCCGTGCGCGCAATGTTACCGCTTACGCAGTTTTTAACTAGAATTTCAGCTTCACAATTTCGATACAGGCGTGAATATAACGTAATCGCATCATTTACCACAATCCTATCACTTATTAAATAAAGCTGTCACTGAATTGCACCGGTTGGCACTAATTTTACAAAACAAAAAATTAAACGAATTTAATTATTTACCAATCACCTTTTATTTTCAATTTTGCACATTATAAAATACTGGCTGTTTGTAGCATGCACTGATGTATTTTGGCCTTACATGGTTAGCATAGAATAACGATGAAAATCGGATTAACCCGGAGAAAATCTCAATGCACTAATAATGTGCTGAACATAGAAATTCATTTCGCATTCCTTATAGATTCCTGTAAGGTGCATGCGTCTAGGTTGTCAGCAACCTGATTCTTATGCATTCACAAACATGACTTTGCGCAACTTCCTTTGTGTGTGTATATGAGTTTTTCAATTAATCAATTATTTATCCCAAAGGTTTATTAAAAATTTGCTTAAACTTTGCCAGCGGATTTCAGATAAATACAAATAATTTTTTATTTAAAAGTCGCAAAATATAGCAACAGCAACGTCAGTTGTAGGCGCTGACGCGTTCTATATTCCATGATCATCATCAGGAGCTCAACAATAACCTGGCCAACAAGGTGATAATGATAATAATAATGATTTAAATGGAGTTTGCGGATTTAAGATAAACATAAATCCAATTTAGTATAACCCATCGCAAAACACAGAAGAAATATCGCTCTCCACACACGATGACTCGTGTCAATCTTGAATGTCTACATCAGTGCAGGAATGCTTAATGAGTAAGGAGGTGTAAATGGCAACTCATTTTAAATCTAATAAAATTTGAAAGGCAACTTTTACTGCTAGGAAGCCGCATGCCTTGTAAGTGAATGTATTGCCGATTCCAAAATTTAATTTCTGTCACGAAAAATAATTGTATGTTTTATTCGATTAAGTAATTGAACATTTCGTGGTTTTGTATAAAAATTATTAAAATCAAGTTTTCCGAAATGGTGCAATCGGCAATCTTATTTATTTAAACAACAAGACAGAACCGAAAACTTTCCACCCTTCGTTCTTGCTGACATATTTTAATTGAGTAGGTGAATATAAAAGTAACTAAAATTCTGTTACAAAATAGTAATATGACCAAAAATCAGTCTCTACCTGAAAGGCGTAAACTATAGAATAACAAACATTCGATGCGCATACTGATACATGTCGACCTTCAATGGTAAACAGAGAAGAGCAATGGAAGTTTGAATAACCAGGAGAAAGTGTCAGTGAGTTTGTATGGTATTAATCATCGCTATCCATCGCAGAGCTTTAGTAGACACAAATAGAGTGCATGCCACTAGAAAAAATAATGCAAAAATTTTTGCAGGCGCAAGAAGGACATATTTTTCACATTTTACACTCTCATACGTTACATTTTGAGCTAACCAGTCAGGGATTGAGCTGGTGCATAGCACAGTTTCCTAAAACATGTTCAAGAAATGGAAAAAATTGCCAGTCTTCATTCGGAAGGTGCAGAAATTAGGACAATCTTAATTGGATGCACGTAATGATGCATTTCAGCGTTACATGATCAGCTGAAAGAAACGACGAAAAACTGAATGACTCGGAACAAAATGGCGATGCACTGATCATATATTGTTTATCACATTTCATCGCCATGCCCCAGTAGACTCTAATTCATTGTCCGTCGCTGGAGTACCGCCAGCAATGCCTACTTTTAGCACTCTCCACACTCTTGTACTGCTTAGTCAGTTACGTTGATATTGATTTATCCTGTGAAAAGAACATTTACGAGATTTAATTTCAAGTTATTGAAATAGTTGCCACCCTATTTCTGAAGCGTATAATATAGGATAATCACCATTGAACCCAGGACCTACTGCATCTCGACCTCACCTGATAGACATAAAAGAGTTACAACAGAGTAATTAACAAGGAACACATGGTAATTGATTTATTTTGAATTGAATATAGAAATGCATTGCATATCCCCAGTAGACTCCATTAAAGTGAAAGTTTCTGCAATGCAAAATGCGAAATTTATTTTTCAGACACGAATTTATTCTATAATTAACCTTCTTTACACTATTATACAAATTATTCGGCAATGGAGTCACTGTTTAAACCGGTAAAAAGAACGGATTACACGATTCAGTTGAGTGAATTTAAGCAATTACTTTGCTTTAATTTAAAGGCGCACAAAAAAGAATAATTACCATAGAGCGCACGTACTGATCAGCATAAAAGTCCAAAGGAAACCTGACTAACAGTGAGAATATGCCAATGTATTTACGTCGTGTAGAGGTCCGAAATGCATCGCACACGCCTAGTACACCGATACATTGTACGTCTCGGGATAGTCGTCGGCACCATTTCATTCCTGGAGTGAGCACAGTGTGAACTTACCATTCTCTACATCATAATGTTAAATATTCAGCTAAACAGTCACCGAATAAGCAGGTGAATGGAACAGTTACTAAAATTCTGTTCAGGGATTCTTTTCTTAAATCATCAATTTAGTTCAAAGAGGCACAATGTAGGACAACAACTGTTGGACGCAGGTCCTGATGCACTTGGATCATACGTGATCAGTATAAAAAAAACCGACGGAAGGCTGATCGAAAGTGAGAAGATGGCGATGCATTTACGTCATGTCGAGTTCCGAACTGCATCGAGCAACCTAGTACACTCCGATAAATTGTAGGTGTCTGAAATACCGGATGCAGAATTTTTATGCCGTCACAAACGTGACTTTATGCAACTTACTTTGGTTCTGCCTGTGTTACTCAGTTGGAAACACATTAGTTCCGCGAGTTGATATGCAGATTACTTTTTATCCTGCGAAGGTTTCTGAGCTTAAAATCAATGTTTTTTATTCCAAAGTGCGTACAGCGTAGCAAAACCATAGTTAGTTACAAGAACTGACGCGTTCTTCCCTTTATTGTCATCTTCAAGGGACCGACGGAAACCTGACTATCGCGAAACAATTCATATGTATTACAGGTCTAAATGCACGCGTTGTATCTGTTATTCTTTCATAAATTCTACTTTACTGAAAGGTTGGTTTCAAAAATGCAATACTGTCGCTAACTGAGCATTTTTGAAAATTAAATCACGCATAACTAGGTTATTCAATGAATAAATATTTGAATCTGACGACTGATATATATATATATATATATATATATATATATATATATATATATATATATACGTATATATTTTCTTCAATTCAAGTTTGCGGAAATTAAATGAACACCAATAGCCATTTGTTTGAAAATTCTCACAACAAATAAAAATAATGCAAAGTCGCACATATTGGCCTGTTTCTACTTTCATTTGCTTTTATTAGTACACTGTGACATCTGATTGACAAAGATCAAGCCGAAATTTGATGGTAATAAAATGACCACCGCATTTAATGTGGCGGACTTTGAAATGTCAGTTACGTAATTTCTGTGCAGCGCAATATATATATATAAAGTTTTCGCCTTCCTTTTTAAAGCAATAAAATCAATTAATTTTTGATTGCGCGGATGGTTATAACATCTATTAAAATCAAGTTTGCTAAACCAGATAAGCATCATTTTTATTTACTTTAGGCAATTGCAAATAATATTACTACTTTGGAACTTGCATGTTCTTCCTCAGAGAGCTACGGAAAAATGTTTAACGTGTAACAATCCTCAGAGCATGTGCTATTTATTGAAAATAGAATTGGAATCTTCCAATTTAGTTTTCCATTATGCATGTTATTGTAATGCAAATGTCGGTCTGGCATTTTCTATGCAGTCGCGAAAATAACCTCATTGCAGCCTTCGCAACCATTGCCTAAGCTGAGTAACTAAACAATCACTGATTCAGCGAATGAATATAACAAAACTCACACGATATAGTAAAACTTTGGTCCGTCGCACGCACTTATGTGTTTCAGCCTTCCATATTTATCAAAAGATGTAAGAAAGCAAAGTGTTTAACGAGGAACAGATCGTATTATTTATAAAAGGTAAGGAAAATAGGAGATGACTCGCGCAGATACAAGTTCTGTGATATACCAGAAGCTTGGGTGTAATTAAAGTTGCACAGTTTCTTTTAAGAAGTCAAAAAATCAATTATAATCTACTTTGACCTCCTATGCAACATTCTATTAAGCTACCTTGGATTGCACGAGGGATGATAAATTTTTATCAAACCAAGTTTGCGAACATGAGATAATAATCAATAGCATTTTATGATATCAGGCGCACAACATAACTACACTGTCATCAGCCCTCCATGCTGACTTTCATTAATCATTATCAGAGAGCGGCAGCAAAGTGACCATCGAGTTGCAAACTGAAACAAATTGAAGAAAAGGAAGATCACAATCTCGTTGATTTTTAAAGACTGTTATATTTCAGAAATTGTCTCCGAAAAACAACATGACTTTTGAATTCAAATTGTCTTAAACTCTTACTTCTCCTTAAACGGTGGTGTGCTTTGACTAAATTTTCGCGAATTTAACTTAGCATGTAGGTGACTAAACGGTTAGGTTTCTTTATAGATGAAGGATACGACCAATGCCGTCCTAATCTGACAACCTATATAGGTGGCCACCTGACGGCTGACACTCGAACTAGTCTAATTTAATCAATAATAATACGATAGATTAAGAGAAGAAAAACAACCCTGACAGAAAGACAAGATTTTCAAATGTGAAATTATATTTGTTTAAATAAAAGTCACACTGTATAAGAATGCACTCTGAAGTTCTCACTTGACTCTGATGTTATTTAAAATTGAAGGCAACATGGAATTTGTGTAAAAAAACAATGAAAAATAAAATTAAACGAATCAATAGTCCAAATTGTTCTGATATGAAAATAGAAAAATGGACAAAAGAAATCATTTCCCCGTGGGATAGATTTAGCAAGAAGTATTTAGCCTGCATTAAATAATTGAACGGTCATTAAACACCAAGTTTTACTCCTGAAAAATTCAAATAATTCCACTTGCAAAATGTTTTCCAGGGTTCGTAGAATAAAGGCATGTATTAATGTATCAATCAAAATAATGCTCGTGTTGGCATTTAGAAAGGAGAGAAGAACACACATTCGCATACACACAACAAAAAAAGCATATGTGGGTGTCTAATATAGATATACACTCAAGTACGATTTGGAAACAGAAAGAACAACTCTAATATAGTCTTCTTTGTCAGACATATCTACAGTTTCATGTACAACACGAATACAGAAAGGTTTTACAAATACACGTTGCGCTGTAAGTGAGAAAATTGTTTGCTTCTAAACATGATTAGGAAATGCTGTTACCGCAGGGTGAATTCAAACTATTCAAAATGAAATCGTCTAACCATAATTTTAAAATGTATAGGATAGTTATGCAAGTAGTGAGACAAATTCTTTAAATCAAGTTTGTAAGCTTGAGATAAAAAAAAAAACTATCCCTTTATATATAACCGGCCGCACGACTAAACTCAACCACAGTTAGTTACACTTACTGACACGTTTCGATCTTCCATGATAGTCATCAGAGTACAATGGCACACTGACTAGCGAGGATCAAGCCGCGAAACATATATATATATATATATATATATGGAAGAATTTAAATATGCGTCTCTTACCCCTAATATTCTTGCATACATTGAACTTGACTGGAAATGTCGGCTGCACAGTTTCTATGCAGGTACGAGCATGAACATTTTATAGTTTTTGCAACATATGTATATAGGTAAAACAATTAAACAATAATTGATTGTGCGGTTCGTGGCAGCAATTCTTTAAATCAAGTTAGCGAACTTGCAGTAAATACCAAACTCATTGCATTTAATTATTGATTAAATAACTGGGATTGATGTCTTATTCAAGCTCGCATTCTTCATAGGTCATGAAATCGTTATGATCGCCCGTGCAATCAAAGATTGCATATTTTTGTAACAAAAGCTGCAAAAAATTAATGTTTATGACTACATGAATAGTCTGTAGCCACCATTTCCAGTCAAGTACAAGCTATACGGGACTACTGCGGATGAGGGCCACATATTTCATTTTCCTATCCTTAAATGGGACGGATGATATATTCTAGTCAACAATCGTAATTTAAAGCTTGTTTTTAAACAGGTTTCATTTATTTTGCATATAATCTTTTGATCTGGAAAGCCAAAAGTTAGATGACGTATTTGAATTAGTCGCGGCAACATTAGCAAGCTATTGTGTATTTGAAAGATAAAATTTAAATATTGATCTATTTTCCAACTCTTATTAAATTGCGTTTAAAAAGATATGACAAGGTTAGGGCAAATTTCATCGTTGCTTACGTATTTATAAATTGAAGTCAGAAATATCTTATAAGAACAAAAATGTTTAAAACGTGGAGTTATTGCAAAAACTTACGTAAGCAATTAATATGAACGATTACAATAACGATAGTTCAAATTTGACTAAAAAATAAAAATAATACGAAAAAAATTTCTACTTCGTGCAAAATAAACAAGTTTTAGTAGAGAAAGCTATAATGGTAACAAGGTAGCAAGCAAAATTATAATGAATTTCATTTTTTTAAAAATCTTTTCGAAACAGCCAAATATTTATAATAACAATTATTTTGAAGTTTGAGAACAAGTGGTATAGGCCCTTTCATAGGCCAGGCGATAATTCATTTTTACGAAAAGCATATCTGAATAGGGACTTGCTAACGTTTAGTAGTTCAGGTCACACAAAGCTAGTAGGCACAAAATCGAAAACTGAATTGATTTCTAATGAAAAAGTAAAATGAACCGAGAATAATTGACATTTTCGATAATTCCACCAAGTTTGACTAAACTAGTTAAAATGGCCAGAACTGGGCCGGCAGAGGCAGTTTAATGAAAAATAAAAACATTATAATCGAACAGAGCCAGATATTCAGTCCACATATTGGAACACACACGCAACGTGGATACAGGCTAAACGCGGTTATTGATCAAATTTACAGAAGTGAAGGAAAGGTTTCAACAACCAAAAACAAAGTAAGTCAGTGGCGAGTGCCGGCAGAACATGTGGGACTGCCAACGTTACTGAAAGGAAAAATTTACAGATCAGCTTGAAATTTATTTATAGTTGGATGATAGGTGTTGCTACCTTACTCATTCAAATAATAGCATAACATTCTTTACCACAATCTGCCAAGAGTTTACGTCTTAACGTGATCGTAACTCGAACAGTGACCAGACACTGCTCTATAGATCCAGGCATAGTGGATGGAATACGTAACGCTATTAAGGCAATGGCTTAATCGATAAAACTCATCGCCCTACACGGTTTTATTTTAACTTGCCGTTAAAGATCACGTTTCCTTTTGGCAGCTCAGCACAGAAGCCTATTTTTAGGCAAACTCAAAGTTCACAACTTGTTCAAAGAAATTGTGAATGAATGTCAGGCATATTGAAATTTCGCATGGGTGCAAACACCCAATCGTTGTAAAATGCTGGAAAAATATAACGTCCATGAGGGTTCAAAAAATAAAATGCATTGTTTCGTTTTTAAACAAGGTATCCGACACGAAATACAAACAAAACTCACCAATTTTATGCTTTAGGTATTCTCGATAGAATCAATTCCATGAATGTACCTGTGAACTCAAAAAATTTAGCACAGTCCAAACACAGTTTTAGATGAAAATATAGAGTTATTCATAGAGAAATTTTCTACATCAATTATGCATGAATACAAAGGTATACTTCTCGGAGTTCTTGTGATAATTTGTAAAAAAACTACCTCTTGTTAGTATAGAAATTATGATATATCAATTTTTTAATATAATAAAATTTTATTACAGAAAATTTGATTACCTAGATATCAGCGTAGAATCGCATGCGGATTTTCTAATTCATTAATTTAAATGTCCACCTACTCCATTTTGAAAACATGAGATTGTTACGAATTTTTAATACAATAATACATTGAAAAAATTCAACTCCATGAAGTGGAACTAAATTTAAATCATCTTCACGAACGAAAAACTTTAGCTTAATATGGTATGGTAAATTTAAATGAAGTGAAAAATAAACAGTAAACAACATGCACAATTGTTTTTTCTGAAAGATTTTTGCTTTGGGTCCATTTTAACAAGACTTTCTTATGCGACGAAAGAGTTATCGCACACTCACATAAAATTCACTTTGATGTTTATTGATTGATGTAGAGCTTGTTCTTTGTAATAAAGAGCAAGGGTTTTTAAAAAGATGACTGATATGTTGATCGAAGTATAAATCAATATACATTAAGGTGAATTTTGGCGAATTAGTACTTACTTTTTAATTGGAAAACAAAGCGCCTAATAACAATGGGCAGTAGTTAGTCGTGGGTAGTAACACTTTCCTTACCTTTCGGCTAAAAGCTGAAACGGGAATATAAAGCGAAATTGTTATAATATTTACACGAGTACGCGGCAAAATACAAACTGAATTATAATACTCAGGTAGCAAAAACAGAACTGAAATTATAATTACTATAATCAAGGTTGCGATCTTGATATAAATGTCTGACCCTTTATGTAAAACATTTGTCAGTTTAAACTAAGAATTGTGTAGTGCTGAAAAGGCAATTCATCCAGTAGACCCATTTCGTCCTTATTAGAAACTCATCATGCACTATCCAGAATTCGAATTCCCAATAAGAACAAAACCCGTCTAACGGACGAATTCCCTTTCGCAACACTTTACAATTTCTAGTTTAAACTGAGAAATGTTTGTAGATACAGGGTCTGGGGTTTATAGCATGATTGCAACTTTGATTATAGTAATTGGTATCACCGCTCGCACAACCAAAATTTATTTAATTTTGAATTTATAATGTTCATGCGAAAAGAAATAAATAATTAACAGAGTAGGATAGTGAAAAGAAAGTTGATCTAATAAGACATAAGAATTAAATTATCTGAAGTATACAGCACTTGTACAAATGTTAAATATCTTTAAGTTCATTAAAATATGTCTAAAAGTAATTTATACAAATTTCTCTTTTGTGTATATACAAAAGCAGGAAAAATAACCTGGGACCTCATGCAGTTACAACTGAACAGTTTTGATGGATATCTACTATTTTAAACGATTGATGTAACAAGTTGGGTCACTACCAAGTAACCATCACAGATAGACTACGAATAATAGAGATGCAATTAAATGGAGAATATGCGAATAATCAGACAGCATACTTGAGTTTTCGTCGTTGCGTGAATCGAAATTTAATTACTTATTTAGTAGATATTAAATACCTTTCCGCAAGTTAGGTCATAGAGGAGACAGGAAAACCGAAGCCAGCATGAGACTAAGAATTCAAAAAATTGAAACTTGCATACGGCGCTTGTTGATTACTCATCGAGACAAGACACTAAGCTGTATATCCAATGTTAAATAGCTAAAATAAAATTCGAGAATTGGTTATATATATATATTTATATATATATATATATATATATATATATATATATATATATATATATATATATATGGCGCTTCTGTTAGTGAAAGAAGCCATTTAAATGAAAAACCAGGGCAAATTAAAATCAGAAAAGCCCGAAATAATTAATAAATAAAGGACACATAAAAATACATAGTTTTACACGTCTTAAATCGAGTCGAAATTGTGCAGAAAAGAACAGGAGTTAAAGTTATAGTTATCATCTAAAAATTTTCTCAAAATATGTTAGCTCAGCCGTTTTATAAAGACATAATCCGAATTGCGGGCCATTACTTCTCCGTTTTTATTTAAAATCCAATTTATGTATAAGGTGAAAAACGTGCTTTATAAAGTGTTTTACAATTATATAAATCACTTTAAATCCGTATAAACACATAAACACACACATGCACACACACACACACACACACACACACATATAGTAGAGGTATATATATATATATATATATATATATATATATATATATATATATATAGACTAACAGACAAAAGATGATCTGTAAATAAAATACTGCAAGCATTGCGCTAATTCGATGGCGTAAATAAAGAGTTTTAGGATTCCAAATTAATTGCTTCCGGATTCACATATTGGCTGCAGAAATTCTGACAACTGTTGATACGTGCTAAATAAGAATGTAACCGGTCTAGTTGATTAATTGAATTTACAATCTTTGGCTTTTGTAGTTTATACCGGCAATATATATATATATATATATATATATATATATATATATATATATATATATATTCCTAAGCAAGGCATTAAAAAGCGGTCGTTCGAAATTAAAATTTTGAAGTTAACATACGTATATCATGAACGAGAGCATTTATAGCAGACACTTGTCATACAAACTGTGCGTTTACCAACACTGAATAAAATATAGATTGGTGGCAGAAAAGGAAAAAAGAAAGCTACATATCAAGTTTAAATGGTTGAAAGTTCGCTTTTGTCAACTAGGGCAATAAGGAAGTTACCCTTCATTCAGTGCTGCATAGTATCCTGGTTAGGTCCAATAAATAAACTGCGACTGATGCCATTTGCGACTGCGTTAGATCAGAACGTAAAAGGAGAAATTTGTTTATTCTGTGTAGACAGGTTAATTTTAGTAACGCCTTGTGGTGTGTCATCGCTTTCTTTTTCAACGAGTCCTCAATTAATAAACATATCGCAATTAATAAGCTTAAATCATGTTTAAACGTGCAGAAAGTGATTCAAAAAGAAGTCAAATTGGAATGGAACAGAAACAAAACGAAGAGGCCTTCAAAATTAACAGATGTGCCGCAAACTACGAAACACCCATTAATTCAGGATACATTCAAAATGAAAGCGATGACACATCACAGGACTTTAAGAAAAAGAAGCGGTCAACATTGCGTAAAAGCAAGGCAGGCATAGCTAAGAGTGGATTGGTTACGACAAATGCACAGATAGGATTGGATGAACGAAACTATTATAACGAATTCAGAATAATGAATGTAGATATTGGAGTAATAAGATTTATTAATAAATGTTATTCTATGGATTACAGTTCTTTTTTCTCATATATATATATATATATATATATATATATATATATATATATATATATATATATATGTTTTTGTGTGCAATAGCTATGGTTCCAGGGTTAGATACGCAAAATACTTTAGTTATGACATGAAGTATGTATATTGATTCCAACACAATTCGTCTGTAGCAATGGCTGCATTCTTGTTAAGCATTAATCTCACTTCTTCAGGATGACGATTGCGATTACAACATTTTATCGTCGTAATACAAAAATCACCTAGACCAATTAACATCTTAAGTAAACAACCTATCTGACGCTACCACTCTTATTAGTTTTACTTACATGTTATAAACTGACAGACTGGTGCTCAAGTTGGATGATCTCACTTATCACTTATGATATTTGATCAAAAATTAGAATCCATGACAATAAATAACCTCTTTGAAGCAAATCGACACCGCGAGATAGAATAAGACCTGAACACCCTATAAAAAGGAGTCAGTCAGCGTGATTCACAAATTATGCGTAATAAAATAAGGTCTTAGAGTTAATAAAAGAACAAAAAATTAAATGGTAAATTCAAAAATAACTGAAGTTATTAATTATTGCTATCAAAATAAAGAAAATAAAATCGACGAAGATCCGGATATATGAACAATTTACATTAAAAAGAAGCTTAAATAATCGTAGAAATAAATGTAATTCTGAGAAAAAGAATAGTTACATAAACTATATATATATATATATTATTTCAAGCTCACATTTGTAATACGTAATTTTAAGTCAATTTTAATTGTCTAGGCTGTTTTTATATTGAAAGAATGGCTTTTGTTCGGCTGATATTTCTAAATGTCAAAATATTTGCAAAATCTTATGTCAATTTTCCGTTTTCCATACAAAGAATAAAATTAATTAAATTCGTTAACACATAATGCCGCATTTAAAGATATTAACGTTTGAATATTGCGCTTCTTTATATATATATATATATATATATATATATATATATATATATATATATAGCGTAACTCGTGTGAAGATAACCATCGGTTGTATACAAATATTTTGATATGCTCATACTCATGTGAAGATAGAGTTGAGGTAATTTGCAACCTCAACATCTAAAAAAACACTTGAAGTTTTGAAAGCGACCACCGTGCTTATTTTCTTTTTTAGATCAAATCACGGAAAAACTGAAGTTTCTCAACATAACATTCCAGATTATTATCAAGGTTATCAAAACAACAGCCAGAATATACCGTTCGCGTACAGAAAGCAGAATTAAAAGTATCATAGTACGCAAAAACAATCCAGTACTTTTACTCAAACTGGTTACCTTGACCACGTTAGTCGAATTTTCCAGTAATAGTGAAATAAACGCAAGGTAGCCGTATGCCCATCTTCATTAATTTATCTACAAACAGATGATTTCAAAGTAGCAAGAATTATACAAGCTATACCGATGTGCAATGACGAGAGTAATGCTCGAAAATTCGCTAAGAATTCTGAAAATCTAATTAAAATTCACCCATTTCTCTGCGAAGTTATCAAAAAAGAACATCTATACATTAAAGAGAAACGAATCAGATTTTCTTAAGCAGATGTATTGTACTTTGAAATACGCTTCGGAAAATCATATGTACTTTATAGTGATATGTAGTCATACATTTAGCACGGTAATTTAACTATATACTATCTGTTTATGACCCGCGCAAATAGTCACCGTGCAAAAAACTATTATATATAGTTAAATATAATGCGATAAATAAATTGCAGAGCCTCAGTTTTGAATATTTTAAACAGTGAGATTCACATAAATGACAATTTAAAGTAAGGCTAGACTTCAGCAAATCAGAGAACTTAGAAGATCTTATACTTTTACACATTGTGGCATGTTTATAAATGTTTGAGATAATACATGCTCAAAAAATAGATAAATTGAAAATTATTAAGATATTATCGAATGCAAAAGTAGTCAATTATAAAAGAAATTCATATTTTCGACCCATTATTTTCAGCTGTATAAAATTGCTGTCCTTCAAAATCCTTGCATTGTGTATATTGAACTATACATTTTTTTAACTTTAAATAGGAATAAATAAGACATTGAAAAAAAGCATAACATATAAATTTTAATTCTCTGTATTAAGGCATTTTTAAAGGAAAATGAACTACATAGGTAGTGATACTAATATGACAACGATATGCGTTCGATCTTCTCTTCTATATATATATATATATATATATATATATATATATATATATATATATATATATATATAAACGTTAGGGCATAGATATACAATATTTGCCAATACAATAAAAAGAAGAATAAACAATAAATCTTATTTTAATTTTAATTTTTTGTCGGTGAAAGACTTGTTTCAATGTGGCCAATATTTGTACTTCTATTTCTCACATTTCTTATATTATTTGTTTACAACGTAAAGTATGAACGCGAAATTGAGCACTTGTTCTGCAGGTTTCCTAAAAAAATTCGGAAAACACTATTTTGGTTGTCATAATTAAAATGGAGCTCTTTGCATAAAATATTGGAAAAATAGATTTTATATGCCCGAACAAATAAATAATTATAGGTAAATATATGCATATGCGGATCAAATAGATAGATATATTTTGTTTTGTGGTAGATCTTGGTAGATATAATTTCATTAAAGTTTAACAGATCCTCAATATATAATATATATATATATATATATATATATATATATATATATACAATTTCATACACAATTTATTCTGCAAAATATGTTTGAGTGAGTTGGAATTCCAAGAGGTGGCGCTGCCTAAAACTGGTATTTCTACACATTGATTTAAGCAACCGTAAAGTATTGACAAGGATAAAATATCAGCGAAGCAGCATAAAATCAAATAAATAGTTATTAGTTTACTTTTTAAAGAGGACGCAACATATAAAAATGTACTCAGTAAATTAAAAAAAGACGTAACTACTCGGACGCCTGTGCAAAAGCGATTCTTGTTATAAAACAAAATGACTACTAAACATAAATGCAAAGTATAGGCTTCCTGGAACAAACCATCAAATATAGATATTTATCCACATGCAGTAGCTGCCCGAGGTAGTAAGCAAGAAAGGCTGTCTGACAATTAATATGGCAAATCCTAAATTGTTTCAAACCAAATGTAGTTGACAAAGAATATACATATTTCTCTATAGCCAAACAAATTTTTCATGTATACCATACACTGAATAATTGCAGTTTACAGTTTTTTAAACCAACGTATTGAAATGATCTGCGTTTTGTGGCAAAGAGAAGTGGCAAAATCCTTCTCCGTTGTTAATTATATATATACATACATATATATATATATATATATATATAATATAAATTGGTGGATAATCAGTAAATTTATCTCAAGAGTTTCATTAATTGTTTGTTAGTCTGAGTTGTTCACAACAGTGTCAATGGAAGGTAAGAGAATTTTCAGAAAGCGATTTAAAGCACCGTTTTACCTGAAGAAAGATAGTTGCGTGTATTAATTGTAGTGGTTTCGGCCTGCGTTAGAATATTTAAATCCCCTCCAGGAAGAAGCAAAATTAAAATAAATTTTAATACGGAATAAAGCTAATCCTAGTCGTGTGCCGGGTTAAATGATTACTGATTAGCATTTAATTCTGCTACATATCAAAATAAGGCCATAATTCAACCGATTAAATTATAACGCAGACTATGGTCAAAATTGAACGAAAAAAACGAAATGGACCTAAGACAAACCCCATATAGAATAAAAGTATTTTCTTTGCTTATGTAGAAAAAGATTTTGCAGCACCAAATCTGACGCGCCTAACTAGTTATGTTAAAGCATCACTGGTTGGTGGTCGACGACAGGCGTGGACAGCTAAAATTTAAATAAAAAAAGTAAATTAAACAAATGATAAAAACACGCAGTGCCATTCTCATTACAAACACAAATTCGGTATTTTTTGAGACACGAAATATTAATTTCCATTTAATTCCTCAAATAACTACAAATGCACGAAGTTGACCGTTTGCTTCTTTTTGGCATTTTGCTCGTGTGGGACAATAGATGGCACTCGTAGGTCGGTTAAATCTTGAATTCTTTGCATTTCTAGGTGCACAGTTGGGGCGTGACATTAACTGATGGGTTATCACTTGAACTTTCACTATGAAGCCGCTCATGAGCTGCTTGTCTGAAAATGAGGTTGAAACCAGATTTTCCGAATTTTTCTAAAATTTCGAGACTTCATTTACAATCCCATCTTCAGGGTTGACACCACACTCACAGGAAAAAACAAAATATGGCAAGTTGCCTACTTATTATAATCAAGGTTGCGGTCTTGATATAAACACCTGACCCATTAATTACTTCCACATGTCAGTATAAACTAAGAATTGTATAGTGTAGAAGAGGCAATACGCTATACAATTCTTAGTTTATACTGACATGTGTAAGTAATTAATGAGTCAGGTGTTTATATCAAGACCACAACCTTGATAATAATAATTGTTATCACCACCCGCGCAACCAATGTTCGTTTAAGTTGCCTATTTGGTTTAATGAATGATACGTGACACACACACACCTAGCAGACTGTAAATTTCGATTTCAAAATTTAAATGCAGTCACGAACATAACATTTTTACAGCTTCCATCACAAGTTTTTTAGTTACACAATTAAACAGTCACCTATTGATGCATAACGTCGTATTTCATTTTAAGAAGCACTCGTCTGCATTAGCAGAAAATTCATTACGCATGCACATGGCTAGTTATTAAGAAAAATAATGTCACACTAAACAACTTAAATACAAGCTAAATACTAGACGAAAATGCACATTTTATGCAGGACTGCCAAACTGATGCATTCTTCCTACTCAATTTTGATCAGTTAAAATAAAACAACGGACATAAATCAATACTTGCTTGCAATGCTACAAATAATTTAAATTTAATTCCAATGGAAATCTTCCAATTGGTGCGTGAGATATATGCGCTCAGTTGGAAATGAGATTTAATTAAATTTTCTATCTGATTTAATCTGAATCTGTCTATTTTTCATGTGCAGAAATATATTTAACCCTTTTGGATGTGTGTTAATGACAGAAAACTAATTATTATTTAATGAAGCAATCATTAATTGGTGGATGGACAATAGATCTGAATGATGATCTGATTAGTTGAATCGACACTATACATGAAATTCACAGGCATCGTTTATGAATAAGCTATAAATAAATGCTTCAACGTAATTTGTGCACGATTTTTTTGCGCGGGTTTGGACGATTTATTTCATAAACATCGTGAAGTATCCAGAACAAGTGCAATAATTTTGGTTAGGTTTTGCGAACCTAGTAACAAATTAGTTCAGTTGTAACCAGAAGGATAAACCAAAGGCAGCATGAACGGAAAGTATAATCTCATGCACATTCGTTTCGTGCTTACTGGCGACTCATCAGTAGGAGCCGGTATTACGCCCTTTAACCACTATATATTTGGTAGAAGAATGTGGAATAATAGGACGGTACAATCTCCTAGACGAATGTGTAAACCTGTAATAGTGAAGCTAACATAATCTAAAGTCAACGACAATACGACTTCAATGCTAACTCACACTATATAATATATATACCGAGTCTGTAAAGGATACTAACACTATGGCTATTGTGTTAGTAACTGATACCTTTTTTGAAATCAATGAGTACCGGATACTAACACTATGGTTTCCGAGTCGGTACATGATACCAACCTGATGAATATAAATTTATGCTAAAGTTCACCCAAATTGAGAATTACAACAATTTCCGAACACCTGTTACTCCAGTTAAACCATACACTCTGGCCTTCATCGATATCAGTTATCACATTTCGCGGTAAGCATGACAGTCATTCAATTCAATATATTACAGTTAAATACTGTTTGTTGCGAAGAACTAATATATATGCAAGTATGTATTAGGTTTTGCGAACCTAGTAACAAATTAGTTCAGTTGTGACCAGAAGGATAAACCAAAGGCAGCATGAACGGAAAGTAGAATCTCATGCACATTCGTTTCGTGCTTACTGGCGACTCATCAGTAGGAGCCGGTATCACCGCCTTTTAACCACTATATATTTGGTAGAAGAATGTGGAATAATAGGACAGTACAATCTCCTAAAACACGCGGTGGACTAATGGTCATAGTGAACTTATTCCTATTAGTTTAACGATTTGAATTATCCGAACTTCAGAGAACAATATATTAATATCATGTACTGAGATAGAATCGTTACAAACGGTGATGGTAACATTTGTGAGTTGTGTCATTGAAGTCCTTAAACGATTTACATTCTTTTTATAGTGATAACTTTTAACGATGACTTTTTCCATGTATCATTTATTTTAAATCGACGGCATAAATGTTGAGCAATTCAGACCTTTGTACGCATATAACTGATTGAGCATAAAACAAATTTCTATGATAAACTTAAATCACTTTTATTTTTGCCGTCTAGAGGACGGACAATTTAGCTTAAGTGTGAATGACATTTAAATCATATTTTTGCATAAAAACCAATTTTACAGCTGACAAACATATATTCAATTTTGACTAACTGAGAATAGTGTTTAAGATATAATTTTACATTAAAAATCTGTATTATTACCATCCAACTCCTTCAATTCAGATTAACAGTGAATTATATTTATGTGCTACATTGTGTGTAATATATACATGAAACCTTTCTTCGGCCTTCTAATATTAACCATCTGAAAAGGAACAGACTGATTGAATGCTCGGGTAGTAATAATAGCAACCATTGATAAGTAGTAGGGGTACAAAATCAGGAACGAGATAGCAATAGCAAATAGTACCCTTACATAATGGTGCCCCGGTTCGTCGAACTCACAGCCAGCAAAGAATTAACAAATATCTAGAGTTAAGAAATTCAAGCAATTTGGATGACTACTACAAGATAAGTTAACTCTACGACACATATCACAGAAAAACACCCTCTCGGGATTACAATGCTCGAAGACAGCTGCACGATGGCGGGTGAGGACGATGTTACACTGCCCTCAGTTCTCGACAACACTCATACACTTAAGATGAGGGCCAGTTCAGGAAATACAGGAAGCCCGATGGTGAGCCCAGCAACAAACCGCATCACCACATGGACACAGTATAAAATATGTCAATTTGATCCAGAATACCTTGATGCGTGGGTCGACGATGTCACTTTACTGGCCAAGGTGTCCAATATAACAGACGAGGGCTCAATATTTCTGAGGGCTTGGGAGACGATCCCAATGTCTTTCAGACGCGGACTCAAAGATATACTGCATCAATACACTGAGGGCACATGTGCACAGCCATGGCAGAGCCTGCAACGCGCCGTCAAGCAACGTTTGACACCAGATCGAGAAGACAGGCTTACAGAATTAATGAGCCAGATGTCCCTAGGTAGCCGCACGCCTTCTGAGCTATTTAGGGAAATGGAGCACAAAGCCTTAGAATTCAAACTGCCCAAGGAAGTCGTAATGCGACTGTTCATACAGAATCTCCCACCGGCACTACAAGAGATGGCCACGTTCTTGCGCGAATCCCTCGAAGTACAGGATGACGTTCTGCCGGCACGTCTAGACAAGTGGTGGAAGAAACACCACCACAGCCTACCGGCCCAAGAGAAAGTCCACATCACCCCAAGAATGTTCGAATCACAACCCACCACATCATCAGCCGGAACAAATGTCACGAATGAACACCTCATCAGCCTACTCGAGAACCTCACCATAAGGCCAAATTTGGCCTCAGTCGATGCCATCCAAAACAGACGCGACCAGAGCAGGCGTGACCACCGTCGTCCACCGACCCGGAATAGCGCCAGGAGGTCGACGTCGAGAGACCGAACCACAGTGCCACAGTTACCAGCGGAGTGGTGTCCAAATCATCGCAGCTATGGCCACTCCACACGTTACTGCCTCGGAAACGGCTGCACCTTCCCGCGCACAGACGCGACGTTCAGATGGGCGCGGTCACCCTCAACTATTCAGGAGGATACGCCCATAGAAAGCTCGGAAAACTGGTGGGGTCAACCTCCGCGGCGGCAGTAGAGGCTGATCACCCCAAGATTGTTGGCCGCTCCACGTCTGATGGCTCGAAGCACGTTGCTTTCGCAGTAGAGCGCAATCAAACTATTGTATTTACAGCGACGGCTCCAGTCAAGTCATGCTTCAAACGCCCAAATGCCAGCAACCAGTCTCGTCGTCAGTTGCCACTATCAACATCTTTTCTCATCCGTGACGCAACCTCTGGCGAATTATTTCTCATAGACACTGGATCAGATGTGAGCTTACTACGCCACAATTATTTCGAACCCACCCACCCAGTCGACACCAGCAGTCTGACATGCGCCAATGGTTCCAACATAGCGACGTTTGGGGTACGAGTACACACTATCTCGTTCTCCAACTCAAAAAGATGTTTCAATTATCCGTTCATCATCGCCAAAACGACACGGAACATCATTGGACGTGATTTTCTCGAACACTTTGACCTGACCATTCGTCCAAGAACACGAGAGATACGCACTGCAGACAATCAGTTGCTTACATCAGCGTTAAAACATACGACTCGCGCCGAAGCAGTCGCATCCATACAGCTTATTCCTTCAGTTCCACATGTACCACAACTGGACGAGGTTCTGAAACGTCATGAAGAAATTTTCAAACCTATTTCCTTCATGCCCGACCTCAAGAGGAAGCGGGCTATCACAGCCCACCGTATCATCCTGTCGAAAACACTTCCTCATCCTCCACGAGCACGTCCATTGGCACCACACAAACATAAGGCTGCCGAGCAAGAATTCGCCACACTACGTCAACAAGGCATCTGTACACGATCCAGCTCACCTTTTGCGTCGCCTGTGGTAGTAGTACCAAAGAGTGAACCAGAGACATTCAGAGTGTGCGGGGATTATCGTATTCTCAATTCTTGCACACAGTCTGATTCGTACATCCTGCCAAATCCGGCCGACCTACTCCGATCTGCTATCGGTCATGCTGTGTATTCGAAACTTGACTTAGTAAAAGCATACTATCAAGTACCGATGGACAAAGACTCAGTAGCATATACTGCACTCAGATTCACCGGAGGTGGCACGCACGAATATCACTATATGCCATTCGGTCTCAAAAATGCCTCGCAAACATTCCAACGCGTTATGGACGAAATACTAGATGGTCTACCATTTGTAATTCCATATCTAGACGACATCCTGGTATTCTCTAACTCAATGACCGATCATATACAACATATTGAGATCCTGCTCACACGTCTAGAAGACTATGGCCTCCGACTTCATGGCAATAAATGCGTCTTTGCACAGAAATCAATTGAATTCCTTGGTCATCAAATTTCCGAAGAAGGCATGACACCTGTACCTACTAAGGTTTGTGCTATTCAAGATCTACAGCCTCCAACCACCGTTCGGGCATTACGACGATTCTTGGGCAAGATGAACTACTATTCTCGATTTGTACCCTGCCTTGCCAAGATTCTGGCACCTCTTCACAAATATCTCGTGCCAGAAAGCCGTTTCGTCAAGAAATCACAACCGATTCAGCTCAACGTGGACGACATGCAGGCTTACGAGGATGCCAAAAGGGCCCTATGCAAAGCGACCATGTTACATTCCCCGGATTGGTCTCAACCTTTTCAATTGATAACGGACGCATCCGACGTTGCCATAGGCGCAGTACTTCAACAATCCATCAATGGAATACACCAGCCTATCGCGTTCTATTCGCAAAAACTACAACCTCGCGAGACGCGATATGATACGTTAGGAAAAGAATTACTTGCAATCTACCGGTCGAACCTACACTTCCACACCTATCTGGATGGCCGAAAGTTCAAGATCTACACTGACCATCTTCCGCTACTTCCGATGCTGAGAGGAAAGAAAGAATATTTATATTCACGACGTGTCAACTCGCAACTTACACGAATACACGAGTATGATTATGAAGTCACCCATGTTAAAGGATCAGAAAATGTGGTCGCAGATTCCCTAAGCCGTCCGGCAGATCTTTGTGCCTCAATACTGTATCCTTCACCTATAAGCATTCAGGAATTGCAAGCAGCTCAGCAAGATGATATATCACTTCGGACATTTGATGTCAATCGACTGAAATCACTTGATTACGACGGAACCCTACTGCAGTGCGAAATAACTGACGTGGGCCCTCGGCCGTTTATACCTGAAAAACTCCGTCACAAGATCTTCGAAGTCTACCATTCATTGAGCCACCCATCTGGCGAAGCATCAGTAGAAATTCTATCCAGAACGTATTTTTGGCCTGGCATGCGACGAGATATCAAGATGTGGTCAAAACAATGTCTAGAATGTCAGAAATGCAAAGTGACGAGACACACCAAAACGGCGCCACAAGTCATTCAAGTGCCCAAAGTCCGATTTACACACATACACGTTGATCTGGTAACCTTACCTGCCGTGAACAACATGCGATATCTACTGTCAATACGGGACCGCACCACTCGATGGTATGAGGCCATACCACTTCCAGACATGAAGCAAGAAACTGTCAGTTATGCTCTAGAGCTCAATTGGTTCGCTCGGTTCGGTGCTCCAGCTGAAGTGACAACCGATCGTGGCGCACAATTCCTCGGAGAGGAGTTCGCAGCCCTACTGCAATACTACGGTGTCAAACACTCCGTGACCGCGGCTCGCAACCCGAGAGCAAATGGTTTCGTCGAAAGGCCACACCGAGAACTGAAAGCGGCGCTCAAGGCTAGCCCAGAAGAAAATTGGCTTGCGGCTTTACCGAAAGTACTCCTATCAATGCGTACAAGACCTCGTGAGCCGATCAAATGTAGCTCCGCTGAAATGGTATTTGGCGAATGTCTACGGCTGCCTGGCGAACTAGTCCGATCACGCTCTGAAACTGCATTAACGATGAACAATCCGACATTTCTGTTTCCACTTCGCAGTTTTCTACAGTATAACGCTCAGAATCGGCCGATCTGTCCCACACGTCAGCAACATGGCCCAATCTATAAACGCAAAGATTTTGATAGCTGCAAATGGTTCTTCATCAATAACGATATGGATAACAGGATTTTAGCCAAACCGAAGCGCGGTCCTTATCTTGTGTTAGATCGACGTCAGAATTACATCATTCTGGAGATTAATGGCAAAGCTGAAGCGGTCTCCAAGCACAGACTATCCCCAGCCGACGTTGATCCAGATGACCCGCTGTTTCGCGATGTAGACCTATCAGGCGGTGAAGAAACGAGAACGCCACTCCCAGACAGTCTTGCTAACATCGGATTGACGCCCAACGTCCCATCAACAACCGAGCCAACTGAAGCCGTCACGCCGCCGCGGGATATAGAAGAGCCAGAATCAGTGTTGTCAGAGCCAAAATCAGTCATTACACGGTACGGCAGAGCAATAACACTTCCTGGAAGGTTAGCCCCCTTCATGGTGTACTAATTTTCATTGTCGGGGGGGTGTATGTAACACGCGGCTCCGTGTTACAACCCAACGAAGATCAATTTTTACAAACGCTGTGCTCTTTAAGGTCAAATATTCTAACTCTGTCCTTAAACAATATTTCCCTTAGCTGTGATTTTAGGAACAATCCTTTCTAGTCTCAAGCAGTTTTAACCGATATTTCTTAAACTGAAATTTTATGTTTATTTAATAGTGTTTTATAAAAAGAACAGAACCGCGCTGGGAACGAAAAAAACACGCGGTGGACTAATGGTCATAGTGAACTTATTGCTATTAGTTTAACGATTTGGATTATCCGAACTTCAGAGAACAATATATTAATATCATGTACTGAGATAGAATCGTTACAAACGGTGATCTTAACACTTGTGAGTTGTGTCATTGAAGTCCTTAAACGATTTACATTCTTTTTATAGTGATAACCTTTAACGATGACTTTTCCATGTATCATTTGTTTTAAATCGATGGCATAAATGTTGAGCAATTCAGACCTTTGTACGCGAATAACTGATTGAGCATAAAACAATTTTCTATGATAAACTTAAATCACTTTTATTTTTGCCGTCTAGAGGACGGACAATTTAGCTTAAGTGTGAATGACATTTAAATCATATTTTTGCATAAAAACCATTTTTACAGATGACAAACATGTATTCAATTTTGACTAACTGAGAATAGTGTTTAGGATATAATTTTACATTAAAAAATCTGTATTATTACCATCCAACTCCTTCAATTCAGATTAACAGTGATTTATATTTATGTGCTACATTGTGTGTAATATATACATGAAACCTTTCTTCGGCCTTCTAATATTAACCATCTGAAAAGGAACAGACTGATTGAATGCTCGGGTAGTAATAATAGCAACCATTGATAAGTAGTAGGGGTACAAAATCAGGAACGAGATAGCAATAGCAAATAGTACCCTTACACTATAATAAATTTATTTGGCTCCAAAAGCCAACAAGCTCAAAAGTTGAAATGATGAGGTACAAATCAAGAGTAGGATATGTAAAGTTGAATGTTATTGTGACCAGCAAAGTATAAAACCATAGGGGAGGAGGGAGTTGAGAAAGAGAAGTCCTTTCATCAACTACGTGATTGATCGTTCTAATGGATTGGAGATTCCATTGGACTAGTAAGGATCGATTCGATAGAAGAGTCTGCACGCCAGTATTGCGTGCAGGGATCAATGACTTCAGTTGAGCAAGGTTGCGGCTGACGAAAAGCGTAGAGGAACCAGCGTTCGATGAACACTAGATGTTCCAGTAGGATTTGTGAGTTTCCGATTTTTTGCTGAAACAAAAAGAAGTGATTTAGTAGAGCAGGTTGTGGGATAGCAATCAATATTTCGATGTGGTAGAATGAAAATGAGAATAGAAATGGTATCTGTGAGTCCTTATTTGAATTTGAGAATCAGAGGCGAATAGTTGAAAGAAGGGGCTAGGCACAAGAGATTTCACGCTCCGGAACAGAATAATATCCTAGGGTTAAAAAGTGTTATGTGTTAAGGAGGAACCAATTTAGCTTCCAATAAGACGTCTTGCTATGGGATTTTTTAAAGAAGTGATTGTGAGCCGCCCTTTTAAATTCGGGATGGGATAGGAGTTTTATTTCCGCGGGACGAGCAACGAATACACCTGTGGCTTTGGAGAGGAGATAGATTTCATTAAATATAATGGGAGTATGGTTGAATTGGATTGAAGAGTTGCTATGGCGTGAAGCATAGTAAGTGGCTTGGGTGAGTGGAGTTTGATAGTGATAACTCTTAAGTGCCGAGTAAACAATAACGGAAGAGGGTTAGCCAGGAGTAGGCGTTCACGATATTTCTGGCTGTGAGAGAAGAATCTCTTTAAAAATTTGGAAGAAGTCTCTTCAATGGCGTGTGAGGAGACTATAGTGAGAGAGCAATAAAATTCGCTAATGTATGACATGGGGTAGGAGGGATTGGATGCTGTAGGGTTGCTGAATACAATTACCATGCCCTCCGCATATTTGAACAGCTTGAACAGGTTGTCCTCAACCTGCACTTCAGCGAGTGTTAGGTTGAATAGTATAGGACCACGTACGGGGCCCTGGATAACTCCAGATCGTAGAAGGGCTGATCTCGAGTGACTTTTTGCGACTTTTACAGTTGTGTAACGGTGTCGCAGATAATAATTGATGAAATTGAGGACTTTGCCGCTCATACCACTACTTAACAAGGCGGATTCAATTGCCGAGAACGACAGTGAATCAAAGGCCTTGGAAACATCTAGGAAGGGGAGAATGCATTCATGACCTTCAGATATAGAGGAGAAGCAGTGATCAAGGACACTGACTAAGTTGCTTAAGAGGAACGGCCATTCAGGAAGCCATGTTGATCGTCGAGAAGACAGAGATTATCTCGAGACATGATTAAAGGGTACATCATATTATATAAGACTCTGTCGAAGATTTCAGTGATAGGAGGGACGATAGTTATAGTGTAGGGGTATTTTGCGGGGTGGCTATCTAGTTCGTGATTCTATACCCGTCCTACATATCAATGGTGGCTATTATTACTACCCTAGTACCTGGTCAGTCTCTGATGCTTTTCGTAGGGTTGATGTGAGAAAACCGAAACTTGGTTTCATACATATATTAGATATAAAGTTGCAAATAGAAATATAATTCACAGTTAGTCCACACTGAATACATATTGGTCAGCTGCAAAAACAGATTTTTATGCAAAATAGGTCTTTAATACCATTCACAGTTAAACTAAATTGTCCATCTTCTGGACAACAAAAGTTAAAATGATTTATGTTTATAAAGAGAAATGTTTTATGCACAATTAGTTATTCGCATACAAATGTCTGAATTGAACTGTATTCATACCATCGATTTAAAACATATTATGATATGGAAAAAGTCATCGTTAAAAGTTATCATTAAAAATTAAGGGGTAAGCCCCATAAAGACTTCAATGACAAAACCTCGATTGAAAATACATGATGACATGAATGGAATCAATGTTAAAAGGTATCACTAAAAAAGGAAATGTAAACCGTATAAAGACTTCAATGACAAAAAACTCACGAGTTTTCAGTTCACCGCCTGCTATGGTTTAATTCATGTCATTATTATATTCTATTATTCTCTGAAATTCTGAATGGCACAGTTAACTGATAACAATAAAATTGTGAATAATCCAACTAAGCGAAATAAATTCACTGTGACACAATAGTCCACCGCGTGATCCTCGCGGATCTCGCGCGGTTCTGTTTATTCAATAAAAACACTATTAATTACAAATAAAATTGCAGTTCAAGAAATATCGATTAAAACTGCTTGAAACTAACAGATATTGTTCCTCAAATCACAGTTAAGAGAAATTTTGTATAAGAACAGATTTAGATTATTTGACCTTAAAGAGCAATGTATCGATCATCGTTGGTTTGTAACACGGAGCCGCGTGTTACATACACCCCCCGACAATGAAAATTAGTACACAAGGAAGGGGGCTAACCTTACAGGAGGTGTTATTGCTCTGTCATACCGTGTAACGACTGATATTGGTTCTGTCAACACTGATACTGGCTCCTCTATCTCTCTCGTTCTTGGACGGATGGTTAGGTCGAAGTGTTCGAGAAAGTCACGTCCAATGATGTTTCTTGTCGTGTTGGCGATGATGAACGGATATTTGAAACATCTTTTTGAGTTGGGGGACGAGATTGTGTGTACTCGTACCCAAAACGTCGCTATGTTGGAGCCATTGGCGCAGGTCAGACTGGTGGTGTCGACTGGGTGTGTGGGTTCGAGATAATTGTGGCGCAGTAAGCTTACATCTGATCCAGAGTCTATGAGAATTCATTCGCCAGAGGTTGCGTCACGGATGAGAAAAGATTTTTATAGTGGCAACTGACGATGAGACTGGTTGCCCGCATTTCGGCGTTTGAAGCATGACTTGACTGGAGCCGTCGCTGTAAAGACAATAGTTTGATTGCGCTCTACCGCAAAAGCAACGGATCTTCGAGCCATCAGATGTGGAGCGGCCAACAATCTTGGGGTGCTCAGCCTCTACTGCCGCCGAGGAGGCTGACCCCACCCGTCTTCCGAACGTTCCATGGGCCGATCTTCCTGATTTGTTGAGGGTGACCGCGCCCATTTGAACGTCGCGTCTGTGCGCGGGAATGTGCAGCCGTTTCCGAGGCAATAACGTGTGGAGTGGCCTTCATCCAAAATACTTAAATTTCTCAAAATCTAGCTGTTTATTAATTCCCTACTGGCTATGAGTTCGATGAACCGGGGTACCATTTATGTAGGGGTATTTTGCGGGGTTGCAATCTAGTTCGTGATTCTATACCCGTCCTACATATCAATGGTGGCTATTATTACTACCCTAGCACCTGGTCAGTCTCTGATCCTTTTCGTATGGTTGATGTGAGAAAACCGAAACTTGGTTTCATACATATATTAGATATAAAGTTGCAAATAGAAATATAATTCACAGTTAGTCCACACTGAATACATATTGGTCAGCTGCAAAAACAGATTTTTATGCAAAATAGGTCTTTAATACCATTCACAGTTAAACTAAATTGTCCATCTTCTGGACAACAAAAGTTAAAATGATTTATGTTTATAAAGAGAAATGTTTTATGCACAATTAGTTATTCGCATACAAATGTCTGAATTGAACTGTATTCATACCATCGATTTAAAACATATTATGATATGGAAAAAGTCATCGTTAAAAGTTATCATTAAAAATTAAGGGGTAAGCCCCATAAAGACTTCAATGACAAAACCTCGATTGAAAATACATGATGACATGAATGGAATCAATGTTAAAAGGTATCACTAAAAAAGGAAATGTAAACCGTATAAAGACTTCAATGACAAAAAACTCACGAGTTTTCAGTTCACCGCCTGCTATGGTTTAATTCATGTCATTATTATATTCTATTATTCTCTGAAATTCTGAATGGCACAGTTAACTGATAACAATAAAATTGTGAATAATCCAACTAAGCGAAATAAATTCACTGTGACACAATAGTCCACCGTGTGATCCTCGCGGATCTCGCGCGGTTCTGTTTATTCAATAAAAACACTATTAATTACAAATAAAATTGCAGTTCAATAAATATCGATTAAAACTGCTTGAAACTAACAGATATTGTTCCTCAAATCACAGTTAAGAGAAATATTGTATAAGAACAGATTTAGATTATTTGACCCTAAAGAGCAATGTATCGATCATCGTTGGTTTGTAAAACGGAGCCGCGCTTTACAATAGGGCGGAGATGTTTCAATGAGTTGATTGACGCTGTACCATTTTTTCCATGGGATAGATCGTCGTATTAAGCCATTCCGGGAGAATAAAGTTAGTTTCGAGTCATCGGTTGACATCAGCGTAGAAGAAATTGCAGCCAAGAACTGCAATCATTCTGATAAATTGGCGTTTAGATGTCTCAATTTTCGAAAAAATACTTTATTTATCTGTATTTGTATCAACTATTTTTTTGTATTACTATTCCAACTTTTATGAACTTGCTGTAAAATAAATCGGTTAATCACAAAAATATACATGTAAGATAGTTTCCTGCAACAAATAATGTTTGGAGACGCACGAGTTTCATCGAGTTTAAAATATATTTTAACAACTAAATAACTTGTAAAACGTCCCGACTTCAAATAAATGCCGTTAGATGTTACAAAGTAAGTTCGATGCCAAGATGGCAGAGAATAAGTACTGTTGGGGACCCTGATTAAGGCGGGAATTGCGTTCTCCGGTAAATGTCGAGAAAGTTAGTTATTGTAGCAGTGTCTAGAAATACTTATAAACACTGGAGGTCGGCTCCGGTTGACTGGCTAGTGTTCCTTCTGCTGCGGCCTTGACATCAGAGGTGAGGGACTTTGTGAAGGCTGAGTATTGTCTCATTGAAGACCTGCGACAACACAGCGGTGACTGGCACACGTGAAGGTCCAATAAGTAGATGTTGCTCCGTCTCACTAGTTGTGCAGCGACAAGATTTGTGTGACTAAACTTAACTCTGGGTGTGAAGCGAGTCCAGAAGTCAGCGTAGGTTAAATGTCAGAATGACAGGAGATAGTACGCACACGTAGGCAAACATGAACAGTGACTGGCATTGTAAATTCACCGTGCTTATATAACCTGAAAACGAAGCTAGCATGCCATTGGATAACGGCAAATTGCGCTTGTTTTAAATGGTGTCGCGTAAATTGAATTTGAATTTTACTTACGTAATATGTCGGCACATTATTCTTGAACATTTACAGACATAAAATTTAACTCCGCATTTTTCTTGTGCAAGACAACTGATATCACTCGCAGGTCGGTAATATTTTGATTCCTTTACGTTTTCAGGTGCACAGATTTTGCTTAGCCTTGAATGGTAGATTCTCATTTGTGGCCTTATTTTGAAGCCATCCAGCAGCTGCTTGTCTGAAAAGGACGTTGAAACTAGATTTTCCGATTTCTTTTTAATTTTTAAGGCACTTAGTTTGATGTCCCATCTTTAGAGTTGACACTATATTCACAGAAAAGAATCAACTTACGGCAAATGTGTTATCCTCATTCAAGACAGATCTATTTATATTTATTTTACTTACTAAAGTATTTTTATTGTCTGCCCTAATATCCTTTCTTAATACGAATATGCGCGTGTGTCAATCCATATGATTTAACAATAATTGTTTGCGCGGGTGGTGGTAACAGTTCTTTAAATTAAGTTTGCGAGCTTGAAGTAAACTTCAATCCCATTGTATTTAACCAGTCGTCGAACAACATCAAAAGACCTACCGCCAGCCGCAACGCACTGACGCGTTTCGACCTTCCTTGATCATCATATATATTCAATGCGGTTTGATCCTCGATAGTCAGTTTGTCGTCGTACTCTGATGATGATCATGGAAGGTCGAAAAGCGTCAGTGCGTTGCGGCTGGCGGTAGATTTGTTATGTTGTTCGACGACTGGTTAAATACAATGGGATTAGTGTTTACTTCAAGCTCGCAAACTTGATTTAAAGAATCCATATGATTTTCTTATACTTATTCTATAAATTTCACTTTAGATTAGAATACACAGACGTGTTCATAGGTTGTTGTGTGCACGGGGGTGATGTGGATATTTTCGTTTATACATGTGTGTCTAAGAGAATAGCTATTAAGACCGGATATTAGGGTGGACAATTAAAATAATTTAGAAAGTAAAATAAATACAACTATATCTGTCTTGAATAAAGATACCACATTTTCCACATTTTTTTTCCTCTATGAGTATGTAGTCAACCCTGAAGATGGGACTGGAAATGAAGTCTCAAAAATCTGGAGAAAATTCGGAATCTCTTGTTCCAACGTCATTTTCAGACAAGCGGTTGATGGACGGCTTCAGATTAAAGAAACAGGAGCGTACCCATACCAAACAATCTGTGCACCTGGCAATGTAATGTAATCTAGATTTTACAAACTTACGAGTGCTATCAATTGCCCCGCACAAGAAAAATACTGAATGATTTTTTTAAATGCCAGCGCAGCGCAAGGTACAACAACAAATTGGCATTACTTCAAACTGTGGAAATTTTACATTATCAAATTATAACATGTTTCTCAGCTCATAAATTATTGATTTAAAAAAATTTTTTTCCTAAAGAACTCAGTTAGGCACACGCTATCTATAGATAAACGTTTCGAGAAAGTACCGCGAAAATTGGGTGAACGTGGCAAAGGAGGATATTGGCGCATATGTGAAGATAGTATAGAGTGGATGGAGAGGCAATTGGCAAGCTTTAGAATAGACAGATCATTTGCCGCATTTAAACTTAGCCTGCCTGTTCTCCAACAACAATTGCAACAGCAACAAGAAATACAGCATTATAATCATCATCAGCATCACCACCGCTACAACCAAGAAAAAGAGCAGCTAATGATTCAAACAAGACATAAGCAAAATGAGCCACAACACCTGCTACAAGTACAAGACCAACAGCAGCAACAGCTAATACACCAATATAATCAACAGAAAATTGAGCAAAGCCATCACCAACAAGTATATCAACAACCACAACAACAACAAGACCAACAAGTACAACAAGAACAACAGCAAGAAAAACAACAACAAAAAAGGATAATGTACCAAAAAAATCAATGGATAATTGAGAACAAATACCAACGACTAGAACGAAAACACCAACAAAATGGAATACAGCCCCAGCAACAACAAAATCAGTTGCAGCAGCAACAGCAGGAGCATCATTATGAAGAACAGCAATACAAACACTTAGGTGCACTGCAGGGGCATGGGCAGTATGCCGAGATGATATACACTGAGCGAGTAGCGCCTCCCCTGCCTCATGTGGAGGTAAAGAGATATTATTTTGGCTGTGATGTAATACCCAATTTGAATAAAGGTTTTCTTAATCATTTTGATCAATTGCAAATATATATTCGGTATTGCGTATCAATTAAAAAAGAGGTTCCAATGAGAGCAGAAAGATAATCCCAATTCAGCGTAAAAAATGTATAATCTCGTGTGCATATGCGTTTCATATTAGCTGTCATCATAAAACGTGATTGGAATATTCGTTGGTGTATGCAGCCAAACAATTATACTAACAGGGATAACAATCTCCGATGTATAAATTTTCAGCAGAACACAAAGCCTTACAATAAATATTTAAATCTCTATCGAAACGCTTGCAGATGAAATCAGCAGCTGGTTTTGCATTTTACACATTATAATGACAATTCTACTCTGTAAATCTATCTTATTCCATGTTTATGCACCATTGATGCATTGGTCGATAATGATGATTTAAAGCTGTTTATGACGAGGAAAGGGCTTCATACTCATTATATTTATGGACTTTAAGTAACGATTTCCGCCATACTTATTACCGATTTACAGATATACACACTCTCAAACAGGGTCTACTTGTTTGTTTATTTCTAAAACATTTGCTTACTCATAATTGTCTAAATCAGGCTAATGAATAATATAGTATTATTGAGGAATCAATACAAATTCTGAACATCCAAAGCGATAAAAATGTGTGTAGAAATAAGTTCAACAAAATAAATTATCATGCTGCAGTAGTTTATGTTGTGTTTTAGATCAGGAAATCGTGGGCCTTGGCCTGATTTACCATTGTGCACCTTTCTCCGAACCACGTTCATGAATGCTTTTAAGTCGAGTAAATTAGGATAGATACAAATAAACTGATTTCAAAAAAGTTATAAAACTACAAATGAATATTATTTGGACTTGGTTAATCTTAGAGCATGCGACCGTAATTTCGGACCAGATTGATAAGAAATTTCAGAATTTATTAGAAGCTGTGTCATTAGAAATTTGCGAAAGTATTAATAATTTAATTTGCCATAAAATTATATAGACAATAGTTTCTCTCCACATCATGTTTTTGGTATGAAACAATTAATTTCCTTCAGGAAAACGTACTTAGAACAGTGGACAAGTGTTAATGCAAGATGGATAAATTCTAAGCACAAAACCTGCCCATGAATAAACAATAGCACGGATTGCGCATTATATCGCACACCTCGTTAAATTATAATATTTATAATGTGCAAGAAAAACAATACACGTTTCGTGAATGTCTAAACGTATGGTATAGCACGGGCAGCAATCTTGTGTTTTGTGTTACGGACAGGTAAGAGAAACACTTTACAAGGGCTGATGCACAGTCGAAATTGGAATTTATGGAAGACAATTAGATTATAGATAAAAAAATCGGTGGCTACTTTAAATCTTATAATTAGAGAATAGATTCAAGTTAACCAAAGGAAGTTATTTTCCACAGAATAGACAATTTACTTGCATGTGAATTTGTTTGTCCTCGAGATTTCTAATTGTTTGGCCTAAATTAATCGTCCACATGACACTTCATTCGACGCATTATTTTTATTGGAATTAAGAACGCAATTTTTATGCTTTTCCAGAAAAAAAATTATTCAGAATAAATATAAAGCCTAACGTTTTGAAATTAGTATTGACGTTTAGAAAAAATTTTTCCCCAACTTCCGTTTTCAATTAAATTCTGCATGAAAATAAAATGCTACAAGATACATTATATCTTCCAGCCAATTGCCAAGAAATATAATTTTGTACAATAGCTTCGAATAATGGTATTGCATATTATGTTGCTTGAATTGCTAAACCGACTTCAACATCTTAAATTCGTTGACTTTCTAGAATATTCAGACGCATTTGTTTCCGATGATGTGCATATCATTTTATCGAGCGTCAAAGGCTTTCAAAGTGAAAAAGTTATTTTAACAGTTTACGTTAGAATGTAATGGCTTCTCCCTCAATTGGATTATGAATTTGAAAAGAATGCATTATTTCCCACACCTCGTTCAATAATACCCTAAGACAGCCCATGTGAAAGTGTTTTTAAACTATATCTGATAGAACCTATAATCATCGTGCGTTTGGTGAATGTTCAAATCCAAACAATAGGACGGGCAGCAGAATCGCGTTGTGTGTTTGGGACATGAAAAAACAACTCATAGCAGCGGTTGGTGCACCCTCAGCGTAGGTAGATTTGAAAATCCCGCTGGCTAAGAACTCTGTTGAAATGAATATTAAAACTGTGTGATAGACCTAGAGTCAACGTACGTTTGTTGAATGTCCACACCAAAACAATTGTACGGGCAGCAGAATTGCGATGTGTGTTTTTCACATTGAAAATCAACACATTGCAGTGGTTGGTGCACTGTCTGCGAAGGTAGATTTGAAAATCCCGATAGCTAAGAACTCTGTTGAAATGAATTTATTCAAACAAATATTCAGAATAGTTATATGGGATATCGTTTTGAATGTAAGTTCGGCATTTCGAATATTTGCTTCCCCAATTACCTGTTTTCAATTAAATTATGGATGAGAATAAGTTGTTATAAGACATCGAATCTTTATTCGTAACATTTAACGGAATTTACACTTGACAAGCTGTCCTTCCACTGATGTGCACAGAAACTTTAGTTAATTTTTTTTTAATTGTGCACTTTATATTTCAGATTAACCTCCTTGTTATGCAACCGTTATGATATATTTACAATTAAATAGCCTTTCGCGTACGTTTCATTTTATCGATTATATAAATATCTGCGTATTGTTAAATTTCTCAAATATTTATTTACTCATAGTCACCTGAAGAAACGACAAGCACTTCCAGCCAAATATCAACAAAGGACGTAGTATCTGAAGAGTACAATTCTTCATCGTCCTGGATGGAGGCCAATTCGAAAAGATTCATTGAGGCTACTACGCATTTTTCTGCAAATCGAGAGGTTGATCTGGACAAAGATGTTCCTATTCGGTCACCCTGTGTTTTATTATTTAAGTCAGGCTCAGCAAAATTTTCACCAATAATACCCTTAGAGTCAACGTCGTGTGGCATTCAAAATGTTCAGATTGAGCAAAAATCTCCAAAATTTGGTGAGGTAGGTTAAAACTGACAGACAACTGATTGCGTTTGTTGCTTTCTCGGAACGTTATTTCGATATAATTTTCGTTTATTCGTCTAACATTTCGTTATGGACATGTTGCTTGTCTTGTAATGAGAAATTGGTGTTGTTTAGTCTAAATTTAATTCTAATGCTGCTACTAAATAAATGTCCAGCTGAATGAACGTATGATTGAACAGCTAAACGACCAATCACTGAATCATTGTGAGGGCAATGACAAAAAAATTTAAATTATTTTTGCGAGATTGAGATAAAAACTTAATTTATTTTATCTAAACTTTTTTGCGACAGTTTTAATTCGATCTTATTTGTGTTTATTTATATTAAAAAAACTTTTTAAAACAGTTGTTGCAATGATCAAACTCCCATGCAATTCTTTGGTTTGATTTACTATTTAACATCCATTCGTTTAATATTTTATTTAACCAAAATGCGCTTCAAGGTTAGAATCTTAAGCATCAATTATCAATGGCATTTTCCTAATTTTCTTTATTGGTTAAAAAAAGTAAGTGACAGACTAATGTAAATGAATGGTAAGGCACAAAATTCCCAACATTATTGCTACGTATACCGCAATTTTAAAACAACCCTCCCGATTGTCCGATAATATCTTCCAGCCTATTGCCAAGAAATACAATTTTGTACAATAATTTCGTATAATGTTATTGCATATTATGTTTCTTGAATTGCAAAACCGAATACAACTTTTTAAATTCGTTGACTTTCTAGAATATTCAGACGCATTTGTTTCCAATGATGTGCATATCATTTAAACGAGCGTCAAAGGATTTCAATATGAAAAAGTTATTTTAACAATAAACGTTAAAATGTAAGGGCTTCTTTCTCATTTGGATTATGAATTTGAAAAGTATGCATTATTTCCCAAACGTCGTTCAATTATACACTAAGACAGCCATTGTTAAAGAGTTTTTAAACTATGTGTGTTAGGACCTAGAGTCAACGTGCGTTTGTTGAATGTCCACACCCAAACAATAGTACGGGCAGCAGAATCGCGATGTGTGTTTTGGACATTGAAAATCTCTACACTGCAGTTGTTGGTGCCCTGCCTTCGAAGGTAGATTTGAAAATCCTTCTAGCTAAGAGCTCTGTTGAAATAAAATTTATTCGAACAAATATTCAGAATAATTATGAAGGATATCGTTTCGAATGTAAGTTCGGCATTTAGAATATTTGCTTTCCCAACTACCTGTTTTCAATTAAATTTTGGATAAAAAACAATTTTTATGAGACATCGAATCTTTATCGGTACCATTTAACGGAATTTACACTTGACAAGCTGTCCTTCCACTGATGTACACAATAACTTTTATAATTAAAAAAAAAATATTCGCTTTGTATTTCAGATTTACCTCTTAGTTATGTGACCGTTACGATATATTTACAATTAAATAGCCTTTCGCGTACGTTTCATTTTATCGATAATATAAATATCTGCATATTGTTAAATTTCTCAAATATTTGTTTATTCATAGTCACCTAAAGGCACTACAAGCACTTCCAGCCGAATATCAACAAAGGACGTAGTATCTGAAGAGTACAATTCTTCATTGCCATCGATGGAGGCCAATTCGAAATTATTCATTGAGGCTACCGAGCCTTATTCTGCAAATCGAGAGGCTAATCTGGACACAGATGTTCCTGTTCGGTCACCCTGTATGGTTTTATTTAAGTCAGGCTCAGCAAACTTTTCACCAATAATACCTATAGAGTCATTGTCGTGTGGCATTCAGAATGTTCAGATTGAGCAAAAATCTCCAAAATTTGGTGAGGTAGGTTAAAACTGAGAGTCAACTGATAACGTTTGCTTCTTTATCGGAACGTTTTTCCGATATACCTTTCGTTTATTCTTCTGACATTTCGTAATGGACATGTTGCCTGTCGAGAAATGAGAAAATGGTGTTGTTTAGGCTAAAGCTAATTTTAATGCATCTACTAAATAATTGCCAGGCGCAATGAACATATGGTTGAAAAGTTAAACAACCAATCACTGATTCATTGCGAGGGAAATGACAAAAATACTATAAATTGAGAAATACTAAATTTAGATTATGTAAACTTTTGTGCTTCTGTTTGAATTCAATGTGAGTTGTGTTTATTTCTCTTTAACAAACATTCTAAAACAATTGTCGCAATGATCAAACTCCCATACAATTCTCTGATTTGATTTACTGTTTGACACCCATACGTTTGGTTTTTTAATTGCATTTAATATTTCAGCAATTTTATTTAACCTAAATGCGCCTCAAGATTAGAAACTTAAGCATATTTTATGTAATGGTATTTCATAAATTCCTTTTACGGATAATAAAAATAGGTGGCAGTCTAATCTAAATTAATGGTTAGGTATAAAATTCCAAACATTATTCCTACGTCTACCAAAACCTTAAACTCACCGTCCAGATTTTCTGATAATATCGTCCAGCCTATTGTCCAGAAATACAATTTTGTAAAATATTTTCGTATAATAGTATTACAGCTTATATTTCTTGAATTGCAAAACCGACTATAAAATCCTAAATTCATTGACTTTCTCGAATTTACAGACACATTTGTTTCCTGTGATGCGCAAACAATTTTATCGAGCAGTGCTTAAAGATAACATCCGCGTCAAAGGTTTTCAAAGTGAAAAGTTATTTTATAAATATAAGTTGGAATTAAAAGGCTTCTTTGTCAATTGGATTTTGAAATTGAAAATTATGCATTACTTCCTATTCTTCGTTCAATTATACTGTAAACCAGCCCATGTTACGGTATTTTAAAACACAGTCTGATAGAACATAGAATCAACGTGCGTTTGGTGAATTTCCAAACCAAAATAAAAGGCTGGGCAGCAGAAATGCATTGATTGTTTGAGACATTGAAAATCAACACATTGCAGTGGTTGGTGCAGCCTCTGCGCAGGTAGATTTGAAAAACCTGCTAGCTAAGAACTCCGTTAAAATGAATTTACCTGAACAGTTATTCAGAATTTAAATAATAATTGATTGCGCGGGTGGTGGTAACAGTTCTTTAAATCAAGTTTGCGAGCTTGAAGTAAACACCAACCCCATTGTATTTAACCAGTCATCGAACAACATATCAAAACTACCGCCAGCCGCAACGCACTGACGCGTTTCCAACTTCCATGATCATCATCAGAGTACGACGGCAAACTGACTATCGAGGATCAAACCGCATTGAATATATATGGAAATCTAATTTAGATATGCGGCTCTCACCTCTAGCAGTCTCGCATACATTGAACTTGACTGGAAATGTCGGCTGCACAATTTCTATGCAGTCACGAACATTAACTGTTTCCAGCTTTCGCCACACATACATATAAAGGCAATACAACTTAAACAATAATCGATTGTCAGTTTGCCGTCGCACTCTGATGATGACCATGGATGATTGGAACGCGTCAGTGCGTTGCGGCTGGCGGTAGTTTTGTTAGGTTGTTCGACGACTGGTTAAATAAAATGGGATTGGTGTTTACTTCAAGCTCGCAAACTTGATTTAAAGAACTGCTTCCACCACCCGCGCAATCAATTATTGTTTAAATTGTATTGCCTATATATGTATATGTGGCGAAAGCTGCAAACAGCTAATGTTCGTGACTGCATAGAAATTGTGCAGCCGACATTTCCAGTCAAGTTCAATGTATGCGAGACTGCTAGAGGTGAGAGCCGCATATCTAAATTTGATTTCCATATATATCCAATGCGGTTTGATCCTCGATAGTCAGTTTGCCGTCGTACTCTGATGATGATCATGGAAGGTCGAAACGCGTCAGTGTGTTGCGGATGCCGTTAGTTTTTTTATATTGTTCGACGAGTGGTTAAATACAATTGGATTGGTGTTTACTTCAAGCTCGCAAACTTGATTTAAAGAATAGTTATTGAGAATAATTATGAAGGATATCGCTTCAAATGTAAGTTCGACAATTTGAATATTTGCTTTACCAACTACCTGTTTTCAAATAATTGAAGATAAGAATAAGATGTTAAGAGATATCCATTGTTATTCCCACCATTTAACGAAATTTACTCATGATAAGCTGCCCTTCCACTAATGCCCTCAGAAAAATTGATAGAATTATTAAAAAATTGTGCAGTACATATTTCGGATTTCCCTCTTTATTATGTGACCGTTAAGCTATATTTACAATAGCATTGTCTTACGCATACGTTTCATTTTATCGTTTATATAAATTTCTGTATATTATTAAATTTCTCAAAAATTTGTTTACTCATAGTCACCTAAAAACATTGCAAACACTTCCAGCCGAAGATCACCAAAGGACATAGTATCTGACGAGAACAATTCTTCATTTTCCTGCATGGAGGCCAATGTGAATAGATTTATTGAGTCTAGTAAGCACAAGGCTGCAAATCGTGATGCTGATCTAGACGCAGATGTTCCTATGTGGTCACCCAGCGTGTCATTATTTAGGTCACGCTCAGAACGTGTTTCACCATTGGTATGCTTACAGTCAACGTCGTCTGGCATCGAAAATGTTCAGACTGAACTAGAATATTCAAAACTTGGTGAGGTAGGTAAAAATTGCCAGACAACTGATAGCGTTTTCTGTTTTCTCGGTATGTCATATTGATATTCTTTTCTTTTATTCGTTTGACATTTCGTAATGGACATGTTGCCAGCCGTGTAATTAGAAATTGGTGTTGTTTAGATTAAACTAAATTATAATGTTGATACTAAATAATTTTTCAGCACAATAAAAGTATGGTAAAAGAGATAAACAGCCCATCACTGATTCATTGTGATGGCAATGACAAAAATACTTTAAATTATTTTTGCGACATTAAAATAAACTCTAACCTTATATTTTCTTAACTTTTGTGTGAAAGTTTGAATTCAAAGAGATTAGTGTTTATCTAAATTTAACAAACATTTTAAAACGGATATTGCAATGATCAAACTGTCATGCAATTATCTGGTTTGATTTTCTGTTTGACAACCCTTCGTTTGATTTTTTAATGACATTTAATACTTTATTAATTTTATTTAACCCAAATACGCGTGAAGTTCAGAAGCTTTAGGATAAAGTTTGCAATGGAATTTTCATAATTTCCTTTTTTGGCTAAGAAAAATAGGTGGCAGTCTAATGGAAATTAAAGGCAAGGCAGAAAATTCCCAACATTATTGCTACGTCTACCATAATTTTGAACCTACCGTTTGGATTTTATAATAATATCGTCCAGCATAATGTCAAGAAATCCAATTTTGTACAATAACTTCATATAATGGTATTGCAGCTTATGATTCTTGAACTGCAAAACCGACGATAAAATCCTAAATTCGTTGACTTTCTAGAATACGCATACAATTTTTTTCTATGATGCGCATATCATTTTATCGAGCAGTGCTTAAAGATGACATACCCGTCAAAGTTTCTCAAAGTAAAAAATTTATTTTAACAATATACATTAGAATGTAAGGGCTTCTTTCTTAATTGGATTATAAAATTGTAAAGTAGGCATTACTTCCCATTCTTAATTCAATTATACTATAATACAGCCTATGTTACGGTATTTTAAAACAGTCTGATAGAACATAGAATCAACGTCCGTTTGGTGAATGTCCAAACCAAAACAATAGGCCGGGCAGCAGAAATGCATTGATTGTTTGAGATATTGAAAATCAACACATCGGAGTGGTTGGTGCAGTCTCTGCGCAGGTAGATTTGAAAAACCTGCTAGCTAAGAACTCTGTTGAAATGAATTTACCTGAACAGTTATTCAGAATTTTAATAATAATTGATTGCGCGGGTGGTGGTAACAGTTCTTTAAATCAAGTTTGCGAGCTTGAAGTAAACACCAATCCCATTGTATTTAACCAGTCGTCGAACAACATAACAAAACTACCGCCAGCCGCAACGCACTGACGCGTTTCGACCTTCCATGATCATCATCAGAGTACGACGGCAAACTGACTATCGAGGATCAAACCGCATTGAATATATATGGAAATCAAATTTAGATATGCGGCTCTCACCACTAGCAGTCTCGCATACATTGAACTTGACTGGAAATGTCGGCTGCACAATTTCTATGCAGTCACGAACATTAACTGTTTCAGCTTTCGCCACACATACATATAAAGGCAATACAACTTAAACAATAATCGATTGTCAGTTTGCCGTCGCACTCTGATGATGACATGGAAGGTCGAAACGCGTCAGTGCGTTGCAGCTGGCGGTAGTTTTGTTAGGTTGTTCGACGACGGTTAAATACAATGCGGATTGGTGTTTACTTCAAGCTCGCAAACTTGATTTAAAGAATTGTTACCACCACCCGCGCAATCAATTATTGTTAAATTGTATTGCCTATATATGTATATGTGGCGAAAGCTGCAAACAGCTAATGTTCGTGACTGCATAGAAATTGTGCAGCCGAAATTTCCAGTCAAGTTCAATGTATGCGAGACTGCTAGAGGTGAGAGCCGCATATCTAAATTTGATTTCCATATATATCCAATGCGGTTTGATCCTCGATAGTCAGTTTGCCGTCGTACTCTGATGATGATCATGGAAGGTCGAAACGCGTCAGTGCGCTGTGGATGGCGTTAGTTTTTTAATGTTGTTCGACGAGTGGGTAAATACAATGGGATTGGTGTTTACTTCAAGCTCGCATACCTGATTTAAAGAATAGTTATTGAGAATAATTATGAAGGATATCGCTTCGAATGTAAGTTCGGCAATTTGAATGTTTGCTTTACCAACTACCTGTTTTCAAATAAATTGTGGATAAGAATAAGATGTTAAGAGATATCCATTGTTATTCCCACCATTTAACGAAATTTACTCATGATAAGCTGCCCTTCCACTAATGCCCTCAGAAAAATTGATAGAATTATTAAAAAATTGTGCAGTACATATTTCGGATTTCCCTCTTTATTATGTGACCGTTAAGCTATATTTACAATAGCATTGTCTTACGCATACGTTTCATTTTATCGTTTATATAAATATCTGTATATTATTAAATTTCTCACATTTGTTTACTCATAGTCACCAAAAAACATTGCAAGCACTTCCAGCCAAAGATTATCAAAGGACGTAGTATCTGACGAGAACAATTCTTCATTTTCCTGCATGGAGGCCAATGTGAATAGATTCATTGAGTCTACTAAACACAAGGCTGCAAATCGTGATGCTGATCTAGACGCAGATGTTCCTATGTGGTCACCCAGCGTATCATTATTTAGGTCACGCTCAGAACGTGTTTCACCATTGGTATGCTTACAGTCAACGTCGTCTGGCATCGAAAATGTTCAGACTGAACTAGAAAATCCAAAACTTTGTGAGGTAGGTAAAAATTGCTAGACAGCTGATAGCGTTTTCTGTTTTCTCGGTATGTCATATTGATATTCTTTTCTTTTATTCGTTTGACATTTCGTAATGGACATGTTGCCAGCCGTGTAATCAGAAATTGGTGTTGTTTAGATTAAACTTAATTTTAATGTCGATTCTAAATAATTGTTCAGCACAATAAAAGTATGGTAAAAGAGATAAACAGCCCATCACTGATTCATTGTGATGACAATGACAAAAATACTTTAAATTATTTTTGCGACATTAAAATAAACTCTAAACTTATATTTTCTTAAATTTTGTGTGAAAGTTTGAATTCAACGTGATTAGTGTTTATCTAAATTTAACAAACATTTTAAAACGGATATTGCAATGATCAAACTGTCATGCAATTATCTGGTTTGATTTTCTGTTTGACAACCCTTCGTTTGATTTTTTAATGACATTTAATACTTTATTAATTTTATTTAACCCAAATACGCGTGAAGTTCAGAAGCTTTAGGATAAAGTTTGCAATGGAATTTTCATAATTTCCTTTTTTGGCTAAGAAAAATAGGTGGCAGTCTAATGGAAATTAATGGCAAGGTAGAAAATTCCCAACATTATTGCTACGTCTACCATAATTTTGAACCTACCGTTTGGATTTTCTAATAATATTGTCCAGCATAATGTCAAGAAATACAATTTTGTACAATAACTTCATATAATGGTATTGCAGCTTATGATTCTTGAATTGCAAAACCGACGATAAAATCCTAATTTCGTTGACTTTCTAGAATACGCATACGATTTTTTTCTATGATGCGCATATCATTTTATCGAGCAGTGCTTAAAGATGACATACGCGTCAAAGTTTCTCAAAATGGAAATTTTATTTTAACAATATACATTAGAATGTAAGGGCTTTTTTCTCAATTGGATTAGGAAATTGAAAATTATGCATTACTTCCCATTCTTCGTTCAATTATATTGTAATACAGCCCATGTTACGGTATTTTAAAACCGTCTGATAGAACATAGAATCAACGTGCGTTTGGTGAATGTCCAAACCAAAACAATAGGCCGGGCAGCAGAAATGCATTGATTGTTTGAGACATTGAAAATCAACACATTGCAGTGGTTGGTGCAGCCTCTGGATGAATTGCCTTTTCTACACTATACAATTCTTAGTTTATACTGACAGTATGCGAATGCACGGGTCAGGTGTTTATATCAAGACCGCACCCTTGATTATATTAATTGTTATCACCACCCGCGCAACCAGTGTTCGTTTAATTATAT